>JAKSZP010001710.1:0-86819 GCA_022478985.1 Massospora cicadina
GGGGCCCTCCTCCTGAGCGCCAGCACTGTCCTAACTGTAGTCCAAACCTTTGTGGTAAAGTGGTTTCCGCATAGTCAGATTTGGGATCTCTCAACTGCAGGGCTATCCTGCCTGTGGGCCCTCACTTGGGCACTCTTGCCTAACTGCTTTGTGGCAGTTTTCTGAGACCCCGTCCGTCACAGTCATCCAATAAGGCGCTTCTGCTTGACACTATTGACAACATCTACGCATCTCATAAACATTGACTGCTGTAGAATCCTGATAAACTGGGATTGTAATTGTTCAAAAATTTTCTTAAATTACCCATGCCCAATTGCCTTGTGGAACGCAACAATTAAGTCAGTCCGCTCTAAGGGCCTAGGAAACACAACAGCCTGTTTGTCAATGATTTAAAAGTTTTTCATCTTAAGTAAAATTATTCTGTCTTAGTTTGTCTATCTTGCATTAAACTCTACAGGTTCATTATCATATTGATGCATTACTTTTTAAACATTTTTGTCCTCCATATCAACCAGTAAAGCACCATCAGCAGCTGGGATAGACCATCTACACTTTGGTGCTAGGCCCCCAGAGCGATGCTGAATATCAAAATCATACGCTTGTAACTTCAAATCCCAGCAGGCTAATTGACTTCTGGTTCACAAATCCTGTAGCCAGCACAGCGATGCATGATATGTTACCACTATAAAGTGTACCTCATTAATGTAAACACAAAATCGATTACTTGCATAGATGATAGCTAAACACTCATTTTCAGTTACCATGTAGTTTCATTCAAGTACATCCAAGGTCTAACTACAGTAAGCTATGGAATGGTCCGCTCCATAAGAATCTGTCAGTACAACACTTCACTTACGGTGGTAAGCAAGGCGTCCATCTGCATAATAGACAGTTTTCAGAATGTGGGTACAACAAAATGGGAGCTTGGGTGAAACATAGCCTAAGATGATTGTAGACTTGTTGGCAATCTGCCGTCCATTCAAATGGTACCTAATCTTAAGAAGGTGATACAACGGCTCACATAATTTTGTTGAAATTTTAAACAAACTTATGGAAGTACAACCATTCCCAGGAGTACTTAAATATTGCGTTTACAAAATAGTAAACTATCCCAACTTTTCTTTCTCGTTGCAAACACTTTTGCAACCCATTCAATTCAAGACTAAATCTAGTTTGATAATCTCATAGAGGGGATTAGTCTGCGCCCATGTCTGGGAGCAGTTGGGCAAGCAAGGCAAGAGGAGCAGGTGGAAGGCCCGCGGCCTCTAACATTCAAAAACGCCCCGGAGAATCTGGCGGAATAGAAAAAAATCTAAAAAAACTGGCGGTCACAATTTCCCCAGAGATACTCGCGTGGCAAGCACGATGCAACCAGTACATCAACATGCCACATTCCAAGCCACTTTCGTTGGTGGAATTTGGAGTCCGTGTGTATCTGGACATCCAAAAAACGGCCCTATGGGAAAAATTTTGTGAAGATATACACAAAATTTTCCCGACTGCGGTGTAAGTTGCACCTCACTCCATGTCACGCGGTTGGCTGGACCTAGGTTTTGAAAGCAAAATAGCAGCAAACAAGGCTGCAGTGGTGTGCGTAGTGGTTGACCTCCCCAAAGGGCAACGGGTCGTCGAAACTAAACGCACCAGATGGACAAAATCAAACCAAATTTTCCTCACGTTTGATTTTTTGCTAATACTGTAAAATGTGACATTTTGGAGCAACACCTGAAAGATGGTCTCGCCATATACGACGAAGTACAATCTTTTGAAATACAACGTTTCATGCTGATGCCACACCTGTGCACCGGCAAAGCCATCGCAGTTCTGACCCCAACTGAGGAGATCGTGAAGGACCTAACCCAGATCCCGCACTCCACCTTTATTGATATCGCAGGGCACACCACCCACCCATTCCAGGTAACCGTGGACAGCGCGCCCCCATTTGCACCCACTGTGATGCGTTCGGCCATAAGGCACATGCATGCCCCATTAAAGAGGGCGTTTCATTCCAAGAGCACCCCTCAGCAGCCATGGCCAGCGGAGAGGCGCACTACAAACCAACTGCAAGCACCAAAGAGGCTTTCCCATGGGGAGCACAAGGCTGCTACCTATTGGTAAAGCCCATCTCCCCACAGGAGCAGAAGAAGGCCAAGCAGGCCCATAGGACCGCGGCCAAGGAAGCGGCCAAGGTCACCACCACCATCCCACACTCACAACGCCAGGAGGACATGGAGACCTTCGTGGCGGAAGCAACTCAGGAATACATCACTCAATCAGATTGGGAGGCCCAAGCTGAACGGGCCACTCAATCTGAGGATCCGATGGGAGATTTGATCTCACCCAATCGCTGCACCCAAGCCCCAGTTGAAACTGACTTGGGAACTATCCCAACCAAAAAAAAAATTTTTTGCCCCACTCGACGGTGCACCAAACTTATCCGCACCGCAAAAAATTCGTCCGACGTCAGGAAAACAAAAAGCAAAGGCCAAAGCCAATGTGACTCTTTCCGCAAAAATTAACAAAAACCCCAATAGCGTTGCTGCTAATACCTGCGCTGCTGTGAAAGCCCGTGGGGACCTGGAAGAGGCTGGTGGGCCAGGGGGCCCACCCCCTCACACCTAAGGTGCGAGGGGGAAACCTTCACTCTAGGGACACTGAATATCACCGGACTCAAGGCCTCCCCATCCTGGGCTAGGAAACTGAGTTTTTTACAAAATAATTTACCCATGGATATCCTGGCCATCCAGGAAACCCACTGTCCACGAGGTTCTGAGGATGCTTGGAAAACAATGCTCCTACCATCCCTATCCTTTTGGTCGAAGCACTGTGGGGTGCTAATTCAGAAAAACAATTTTTTCAAATTTACATCTTCAGAAATATTCCTAAATGACTGAGTGCTCGTTGTCACCTTCTCATGGGCCAATGTTGCACACACAATTGTCAACATTTACACCCCAAACGGTGCACAAGAGCGTCAGGAATTTTTCTCATCAGTCAAATCCCTCCCGCTACCCCCCGATTCTTTCCTAATTGGTGACATGAACTGTTGGCTAACCTCACCCCACGCCCCACAGGGTCACGTAGAACTATGCGTTCTAAAAGCCACCCTTGGGTTAATGGATGCGCTGCCGCAACATGCCCCACTGCTCGAAAACATGACGCGTCCCCACATCCACAATGGCCAATTAAGGTCCATGATTTGCATTGACCTTATTCTAGCGCCGGCTAAATTCCAACCCCACATCTCCCACTTCAAAACAACAAAAATGGAATTCTCCGACCACCGACTGGTCTCGATAACATACCACTTACCCGTCACAGTTGCAAAGGCCCCACATTGGTGCAAAATCCGCCCCCCAGAGCTAGCGTCACCAGGATTTTCCACGTGGGTGGAAGAGGCAACTTTGGCAAAATTGTTTGTTGCACCATTTTGTGCGGACCCCATTTCCACATGGGCAACTTTCAAAAAAGACACCATCCGCCACTATCGCCATCTCTCATCCAGACGCTCATGAGCCACATCGGCAGTTATATTGCGCGCGCTGGCAGAATTGGCCCACTTGGAGTCCAACATTCCAGCCTCAGGATATAGCCCTGCATGGGGCCAGAAGTGGGTGGAGGCAGCAGCCCACCTCAACGCACTTGAAAGGCAACACAAACATCGGGTTTGTGTCCAATACAGGGCCACACGCATCACTAAAGGTGATAAGTGCACCGCATACTTCTTCAAAAAAATTTTTGCACCACGCCAGAGTGTGGCCTGCACACAGGTACAAAGATCGGATAATTCTATTGTGGACACACCAGCCAAAGTGGCAATTGAAATGCAAAGATATTACTCCGAGTTATACCAAGCCAAACCAATTCAGCCAGCCAAAATGGCGGAATTTCTCGACAGAGCTCATATCCGCACCATTTTCCAATACCCGGAAATAATGAATTTAATTACTCCGAACAAATTATAGACTACCATTCGCGGTGCGCCAAACTGAAAATGCCCAGGCCCAGATGGCATTCCATATGAGTTCTACAAAAAATATTTTAAATACATATCCCCATTGCTGCTAGCCTCACTCAACCAAAGCCTGTTGGAAACGCGCCTCCTACCAGGAGGACATGAGGCTTTTACAGTCACACTCTTCAAGAAAGGGGATAGGCTAGACTTAGCCAACTGGCGCCCCATTTCTCTAACAAACACAGACACCAAAATTTTAACAAAAATCATGGCTAACCATTTAGGGACTGTAGCATTTGCCACCATCTCTCCAGAACAATTCGGTTTCATCCCCAGAAGGTCGATTTGGGATAACGTGCACTCTGTGGCTAATGTGTGTCAGTCCACAGCCTCTGGGGCACTTGTATTCTTGGACCAACAAAAGGCCTATGATAGAGTAAACTGGGAATACCTTAGGGCCTGCCTCCAACAATTCCGCCTACCTCCTCGCTTCATTAATTGGGTGATGCTGCTCACGGAATCTGCAACAATGGCAGTGCGCGGCCCAGGTTTCCTAACGGAAGTAGTCCATCCTCAAAGGGGCCTGCGACAAAGGGACCCCCTGAGCCCACTCTTATACAACTTCAGCCTTGACCCACTACTGCGAAATGTGAATGCCCAACTCACTGGGGTCCATGTGCCAGGCCAAACCCCAGTCAAGATGATGGCATTTGCAGATGATTGCGTGGTGGGGGTGTCTAATAATAAAGATGCATGCGCGCTTGAAGCCCTCATCCAGGAATATTCCCGGGTAAGCAACGCGGCACTGAACGCCTCCAAAACCGAAATCATCCTCCTTGGTCGGTTTCAGAACTGCTGGGCCCCAGCAAGTAGTTCCCAACCCAGCCCATCTGCTTGCCCAAGTCCACGCCTTACTAACTCAAAACACACCGCTCCACTGGTGCTCCCCTTTGTGCCACAACCTACCATAGGACCGGTACGCCATCTGGGCGTGTGGTTGGAGGCAGGAGGATACGCGTCAGCAGTAATGGAGTGCCATATACTGGACAACGTGACGAAGCGAATCGCCTCTCTCAGAGCCCACCCTACTACCCTCACTGGCAGGGTTGTTCTTGCCAACTCTATGCTCCTATCCAAAGTCTGGTTCGGAGCCCACGCCATCCCCTTCTCCCCAAGCTTCTTCAAATCCCTGTATGCTTTGCTACAAGGTTGGCTTTGGTCAGGCCGCCCTCCACCAGTATGGCTAGAGGTCATGTTTGGCCCTCATCATCATGGTGGCATGGGCCTACTTGACTTCAAAGCCCATGCCGCCAAGATCCTAGGCACCTGGATTGCAGCCGTCACTGCTTCTACACTCCCATCCCAACACTGGTCCCGCGCGGCCCACTCCAACTTCTCCCGAGCCTTGGGCCTCAACAATCCATCAAACCCCCACTCCCTGATGAAATACCTCGCATCACACACATCAGCCACAGGTCCTCACGGGAACAAAACCCACTACAAACGAATCCTACTCTCCATGCGAAGCGCAGAGTGGAGAATTCGTACTAGTGGACATACAACCCAAAGAGGCCGCCCCTCTCCTCAGTTCACACAAGAGGTACAGGGGCTACCCATCCATGATGGCGTGATCCCCATTCGACCCCAAGTCCTATCCAGGGTGGACTACCTGAACATGATGGACATCCCTTATTCCACTGAGACCCAAAAGACTATCTGGAAATACGCACACCATCCTCTGTTGCAGCCTCAAGTCCGTTCCCATGTGTGGCGCTGCCTGAGGCGGGTGTATCGTACAGCTGAGCGCTCTAATGCTTTACACTCATCCTGTGTCGTGTGTGGCCAGTATGGAACGCTGTTTCACCGCCTGGAGAAGTGCCCCACCTCTAAAGTAATATGGCGCGAAGTCCAACGTCTGCTAGGCCAGGATCAAACACATCCCTTCAGTCTGTCAAGAGATATGTTTGCTTCATCAATGGCCTCCCCCTCCCACCCTCCCTTCGTGCTCTGGTGGTTGCAATCGCCATGTGGACTATCCACAAGATTGTCTTGGATGCCATCGCCGGATCCATCCCCACCCTCCCTGAAGCTGTCCACAGATTCCGGTCTCATTTGGTGGATCACTTTCAAGCGTGGATGTTTGGATATCTCCCACCACGTCGCCGGCAGCTGGTCTCCTCCTGGTTCCCAGTCTGGTTCATCAAATCAGACCCCTTCCTCCACACGTGCTCAATAGTGGCTACGCCCCCTACACACGTTCCCTCCCCTTCCCATAAGTGGCGTTCCCGCTGGCAACAAGAGATAGCATCGCTTCTCTGGGGTGCCTCACCTGGTACTGAGTTTTGTCTCATCTGAGTCATATTCGGAAGTGTCCGTCCCATGGTTGGCCTTCCCCGCAATAAATTTAAAATTTAAATATCGCGTTTACTACTTGGACGGGACATTTTTTCAATAGCTTCAACCTTAGCAAGCTGAAGCTGTAAGATTATTTGTCAATGATGAACCCTAGATACTCAAGTTGCTCCTGGAAAAATCACACTAAAGACTTGGTTTTAGTTCAGATTTGACCAACTAGCGGAACACTTCATCCAAGTGTTACAGATGTTCAATAAAGTTCTATAATAATACTTATATCATCCAATTACACAAGTACGCAGAAAATTTTAATTTCCTAAAATGACGTCCATAGCACGCTGGAACAATGCCAGGGTGTTTCACAGCCCTTGTGGCATCTTTGTAGGTTAGTATAGAACCTGGGCGGTGATCATAGAGCACTTTCCTTGTTGTTCTTTGGAAGACTCAATATGCAAATATCCAGAGATTATATCCACATCAGAGAGATATTGTGCACCTCCCAACTGATCAAACACAACATTGATATGAGGTAGCGGATAAGAATCTTTTTTAGTGATTTTATTAAGATTTTGGTAGTCTATCACTACTCTATCTGATCCTTCTTCTTTTTGATAACTAGAACTGGGACGGCCCAAGGACCCTTGGAGGGTACTAAAATCACATGCTACACAAATTGGTTAATTTTCTGGTTAACGACTTAATCTGCCGCCTTAAAGCTCAGGAGCAGATGGTGGCAAATTTTTGGATGATCCCTCATGTCAATTTGGTGTAACACCTCATTATCAAACCCAAAATATAGACATCTTTGGAAAAAATTGTATTATACTTATCAAATAGGGTTAAAGCATGATCTTTTTTTACTCCTAAGTAAATCTGAAAAACGCTCTATGAGTACCAGAGAGCATACCAATTGACATTTGGTAACTTCAAGCCCTTGTTCTCTTAAGAAACTAAAGTCATGGATGTTGTATACTACTTCTATGGAAAATATATTAATAAAGCAAAAGTTTGAGTCACTTAATTTCTACAGCATAAGGATACAAGTTGGCTAAATTACCTGAATTTCGCCATGTTAAGGAAGAATAAGACCAAGAGAAATGACAGGTTCCAAGCGTGAACGCTCAAAGGGGGCAACTATCTCACTATATGAACCTTGGGTAATATATAATTTGATTTTGGTTCCATGATAACTTAATGGCCCAGTGGAATAGTAAGGGTCTGATTAACTCATACTGGGATCTCTTTAGACTCAATAAATTGATTTGGTATTCATTTAGTGTGTTTTTGGAGCTACTGATATTCAATTGGCACTATCCCATTCTTAAACACAAGGGTAGAAAACTCTTGTTTATGATCCACTGGGGCCTCGTTCATCCTGTTATAAATAAAGAAAGAGTTTGTCTTAGAGACTCCAGCATATTTTCTTCAAAGTTGACATTTATTGTATACTTCCGCATATAGGAGGTCACAACTATAAAGTCATAATTATGATTAGAGAAAACAATGACAGGAGTGAAAATCACTAAAGAACTGAATTACAGTGTTAGCACGCTATATGCACCAGCAGATGTGATATTAGGAGGGCCAGGAGCATTGTATATTTTCAGATGATTTATGTCTGAAGCCATACCCAGTTTTATCACCAAATGATACACAAAATTAATTGGTGCTTCACTGTCTACAACAACATGCATCCTGATCCCGTTTGCTGTAATACCATATGTGTACACTCTAGAAAATAAGCATCATTAGGGTTTAGTGTGAGGACGTTCAAGTCATCCGCTTGCCTAAATCATTTTGAATTCTATCACCTAATTGTGGACTAAAGGCGCGCAAAGCCTTAATGGTACAGCCCCTTGGACCACAATCAACTTAGGGGCCTCTTTATAAGAGATGGGAAGCTCAAGGATTTTTAAATATTGCACGTAAGGCTTTGATACTTCTTCTTCCACCACTTAAACTTTAGGTTGTTCCTGCTAAATATGGTCATCGCTATGTTATCACTGCCTGCAAACCAAACTGCTGAAGGCGGAGCAGCATTGCCGTTCTTTTGTTTCAGGGAAAGAGATTTCCAAGTGTGTTTCTTAACTGAATCTGATTAGAGGAGACGGAGATATAGAAATTACAATTTTACTCCACCCTGCCTTTTATTAACCCTTCCTTATCCATTTAGTTTATAGAATGAATTGAGGTCATGGAACCTCGTTTAGAGTAAATATTAACATAGTGCCCCAGTTTCCCACATGAGTGACAAGTAATCTGACCACTCTCTGTCCTTTTTAATGTGAGGGCCATATTGAGGAGGAAGATCTTTTTAGGGAGGGGCTCAAGGCCATGTGCACAAGTTTTGCAAACCATTTTTTGGAAATCCAAAAGTGATGGTGCATCACTGAAGATAATTTAACATATGTTTTATATTGCTTGACTCTTTTAGGACAGGAATTATAACTCTATAAAATTCCTGTTGACTGTCACAATTATGATGAAGGGAGATATGAGCATCAAAATTTTTGATAAAATTAGCCCCTTCTAACATTTTGTCTTGAAAATAAAACTTCTCTGTGAAGCCTTGCAAGTCTCATCTTTATTGAAAAAGATACTGAGAAATCTGTTTTCAGGGTACTATCTGCTCAAATTTGTCAAACTATTTGATCAGTATCTTTAAGCATTGAGTTAATTAATGACCATCCTCTGAAAATTAGGCAGAATCTTCCTTAGCTTTCAATGTCCAACAAATTCATGACTGTAGCTAACGTAGCATTCTCCAGCGCCTCAGACACATTAATTTTGAAGAGGCGATAAAATTATACAAATTTGCATGTTTATCAAATTTTGGCGAATTAATTGGATTAATATAAAGTCAAGGTTTATAACCATAGGGACATAAGGCTGGTTAATCAACATCATAATATCCAGGATACCATACAGAAGGAGTTACTCATCCAGAAGCAGTCAGACCAGCTCTTAGGGTAGGCGCTGCAGCTACACAAGTGGGGATAATGTTCTTCTGCTGCTCACGGGGCAAAGGAGTATCACAAATATTAGATCCAAAATGCTCCACTGGGGGAGTCATCAAATTATCCATGGAAGCTGAATCTATAGGGCCAGTACTAAGGTAAGAAAAGTAAGTATCTCCCTTTGTAATCAGCGCCTCTTCACTTTCACCTTTGGGTTCCATTTGGATTATCTCTCAGTCATTGATTAATAAATACAAAGACGGTCTTCTAGGACCTCCTGGCTGCACTTACAAGGGCCACTGTTGATTTCAACTTTAAACTTATCCGTTGTACTGGACAGCCAATGTTGCTCACCAGAATCACATTTTTTAACATGCTCATTTTTCTAATTAGTGGCCAGGAGATCCGCTTTCAGATTCAAATTCTCTGTTCCCAAGGCTTGCACCTTCTGTCCTTGTGTTCTCAGGTCTAGCCATACGGTGTCAATGATATGATTCAGATTAATCTTGGAGCAAATTGCTCTATCCATGTCCATAGCTAGGGCATCAAGGTGATAATGATAAGAAAGACTATATGTGGCTAATTTTTACTAACCAGTCTTGCACTTGTAATATTCCTGATAATTGCCTCTGTCGGACAATTACAAGTCCAATATTAAAAAAGAGTGTTTCAGATGAAGTAAGCAATAATATTGACCAAAAGGCCCTGGTCAATTCTTGGTGGAACCCCTCAAATCGGGGTAACACTTTAATTATTACAACTCAGGCAAATAACATGAGTTCAGGCAGTCAGATTGCACCAATTATGTGGTGGAATCAAAGGAGCCATTTGGAGTTCCATCCCAATCTTTTAGAAAATTTATTTTAACAACACTGCGGAGACCAGCCCCTTTTATAGGTTTGGAGGGTGCCTCACAAGGTGCAAATATTTTCCCATCAAATGATTGATTAAAATATATCAAAACCTTACCTCACAGATATATACTACCTATCATCACCCTCCATCAGCAATTCCATGAAGCAAGGCGAGTCTCAAATGATCTGATAGGTCAACAGACCATATTACCTAATTCAGATGTGCATAGCTTATGATGAATTTCTCATCTGACTCACCTTGAGCCTCAAGAAAATTTAGATACTAAGCATCCCAATATCAAGAGGGTTTGCTCTTGACCCCCCTCTCCGCAGCTAATAAAAACCGCATAAAATTCCAAATTTTTAGTTTATTATTAATTTATTATTTTTATATAGTTGAACAAAAAAGGACCCTATAAAAATAGTTAGTCTAGCAGTAGAGATTGAATTTCTCCAGCACATACTTTTGAATTTCAGGGTGCAAAGCACCAGCGAGCATCCAAAATTTCCTGAATTTCAACAAGTGGTGCACACTACAGAGGTCCCTGTACACCACAAAAAAAACTTTTAAAATGAAGCCTGGTGGGTAAACTACCCCTCTCAACCTCTCCGTTTCATCTGAGACTAGGATAGCCATTAGAACTACAGCTAGTGCATTGTCCCGACTTAAAAAGCTTGAGCTGCACCCATCTTAAGGCCTTTATAGAGCCTCGCCCACCATTCACAACCCCCTTTCAGGGACAAGTTTATCCTGGGTGAGGTCAGTATTGCAACCTTCCTCTTTGAGTACAAATCTGCAATGGAAGGGGAAGCTGACCAGCAAAAAATCAAAATATCCTTCCTTGCTTGAGTCTTATGGCTCAGGAGATAATGGTTCCCACTATGGCCAGAATTAGCACCTGTGCGGAGGTGAAACAAGCGCTCATTGAAGAATTTGGCTCCCTACAGATTTTACAAAGGCAAAGACAGGATTTTATGTGACTTATCCTGCAAGGGGGAATCAATCACCTCTTTTGTTGAGCACTTTTATAGTAATGCTTAACCTCTGTTGCTTGTCAAACTGATACCTCTAGATGATGCCATTGCTGCTATCATGGCTGGCTTGGCGTCTCATCCTATTTATCAATGAATATCTCTACATTTAAGCTCACCTTCCAAGCAGTATGGGATATTAAAGGGGCTCTGCTAGCAGTGGCTGAATTTCATAACTTGAGCTTATGCAAAGAGCTATGAGGAGAGGATTAACTATGACCCCTCAAGCCACTTTAATGGCTATCTCCCTCTGGAACCTTGTTTCCACAGAGCTGCAGTGACCAGATGTTCCTCCACCATGTTAGGATAGCCCAAAACTAATGGCCGTTATGGGGCAGTTCTTCCCTTCGTCTTCAGCTAAAAAAAACCCAGTTTGAAGAAAAGTTGTCCCTTTGCCTTGCCCATCTGTTTCTCCAGAGCGGCTTTCCAAATTAGTTTCCAAAGCCTGCTCCTAAGCTTAAACCCCTTTCTCGGGTGTCAATCGCCCCCACTAACAATGGGTTAAATGATCAGGTCACAAAAGCTAAACCTGCCTGTTTCAAAAAAGCACACAGCCACTATCGACCTAAAGCTGGCATAGTTAAAGCATCCACCTCCGAAAATGCTATCTCTTTAACTTCTCATCCAGATAACTCTAGTCTGAAACCTGTCTCCATGATGCAACACAAGCTCCCTACTTTGAAGGTCAAAAATCGAGCCATGACAATATCATCGCCTCCCCCAAAAGTTAATAAGGTGGATGAGCAACCCCAGGATCTATCATGCCATAGGAGAAGCCCTGACCCTACCTCACCCCCTATGAGCTCCCTAACATGCATAAATAATCCCTCTGATGACAAATCTGAAGAGGGTGGAAAAGATATGGGTCATTATGTTTTAGAAGCCTCAGGCTATGGTGGTAAACAACTGATTGAACCAGGAGAGAGCAGATTGGGCTAAGATCCCCCATCAAACTTATCTCCGGCAAGTGTTGAGGGGCCTTGATATTATTGACACTGCCAGTGACGCTGACCAGCCCATTGCCAAATTTATCTGACCTAACCAGTGTGTTCATACCATTAAGTCAATCCAAGAGAGATACCCTGAAATTGTTAAAAGACTTTCCTCTACTCTCCATCTAAAGGAGGTCCTCGCTCTTCCCCCCAACTTGGGTGAAACTTTGACTAAAGTGGAGGTTGTCATTAATGGAGTTCAAGTTAGGGCTATTCTTGACAGTGGGTCCCTGGTGAACGTGGTGTCAATAAAACTCATTAAAAAAATTAAGCTGGTCCCTGACCTCATTTACACCCAGGATTTTGTAACTGCTGGTCCGTCCAACACCCAAAGGTATTGGAGATTCTACTATTCTTTGCCCAAACATTTTAAAAGCTCATTTTGTCAGCCCTAGCGGTGGCATTGGCCAACAATGTCTATGATCTACTCATTGGTACCCAATTTATGTTTGAATATGAAGGTATTATTAACTTAAAGCAGGGCTATCTTTCCTTGCTTAACTATGAGGTTCCTCTGATTCTGAACATTGATGAGCTTGAAAAAAACAATATGCTTGCATAGTTGAGTCTTCCTCTTCAGCCTTATCCTTTCATTACACCACGTCAGGACGGCATATAAAATACGCCTCAATCAGTGGACGCCCTAGAGGGTATCACTATATATGCCTCTGAAAAGGTAGTACTCAAAGCGGGTGAACAACGGGTAGTTGACATTAAGATTACCTTCAAAATCCCCCACAACTTTAATTGCATATAATTAAAATTGATGGAGTTAGCCCTCTAGAGCCCCAAGTATTGCCATGCGTGCTAGACCCCACTTATCAACGATCTATTAGCTCCTTCTGGGGAATCTCACCACGAATGCCATGTTCGTCAAGGATCATCAGGAGATTGGAAGATGCCTGCTGGTCCCTATTGATGACATCAAGCAAGTCCACTGTATTGGGTCTATGGCTGATATGGCTTACCCACTGACCAATCAATATGTACTTTGCCTACCGTTCATATCTCTGAGGAATTAACCCCAGTAGAGCTTGACAAAGTCCACACTCTACTTGAGAACTATATCAATATCTTCTCTACATCTGACACGGACTATGGGCACATGAAGGGTTGGACTCACACTATTAGCGTTGAAGATGTTCGCCCTATCCAATTCAAACCATATTGCAAATCCAAAGTTGAGGAGCTAGAGATGCGGACAAATCTCAAACAGCTGCTGGACGCAGGGCTGCATGTGTCATCTCAAAGCTCTTGGTCGTCCTCTCTTTTACTTATAAAGAAGAAAAACGGAAGCCATTGGGTAGTTATGGACTACCATAGGCTGAACAACCCTACCAAGGACAGCTACCCCATCCCTCATATTGATGACGCTTTAGCCTAACTCTCTGGGTCCAAGTTCTTTTCTTCCATGGACTTGACTAGCGGGTATTGGCAGATAGATCTTTCTCCCAAAATCAGAAGAAGTTTGCCTTTCTCTGTAGCGAGGGTCTATTTCAGCCCAATTGGTTACCACAGGGGTTATGCAATGAGCCTGCCACTTTTCAGCAGGCGATGGATCATATTCTTCAGTATCTCAAGCTGAGCTGTGTGATTGTCTATCTCAATATCATCACAGTTTTCTAATGCCTTCAACGAGCACCTCACATACCTAAAAGAAGTGTTTCAATGGTTGCGGGCATCCAACATCAAGCTAAAGACCTCCAAATCTACTTTCTTCCAAAAGAAGTTGGGTTTCCTCAGGCACGCTATCTTTTGAGATGGGATTCAGCCCCTCCAAGTCAATATGGAAGCAATATCTAAAATGCTGCACCCAAAACCCTTTGTGACATAAGGTATTTTTGGGTATGATGGGGTACTATCATCAATTCATCCTCGAGTTTGCCCAGCTCAGTGAGTTCCTTGTATGTCTCCTAGTTAAAAAAATCCCTCCCATTGAGGTGCTGAACAAAAGGCCACGTTTGAGACCCTGAATGGGCTATTGCAAAAAAGCTCAATACTCTGCCACCCTAATTATAACAAGTCTTTCATTTTGTTCACATATGCCTCTGAATACGCTGTTTGAGATATCTTAGCTCAATTGGATGAGCATGTAGTTAATCATACCATGTCCTACTATAGCAAAATGATGTCAAAAAGCTTAGCGCAACTATAGCTTCACTGAGAAGGAGTGCCTGGCTGCCCTACTCGTTGTAAAATACCACTGCCAATGCCTATATGAGAATCCCTCAAAGTGATCAAAGACCATGTCTCCCTGAAATGGCTGTAAAATATGAAGGACCCACTGGACGGTTGGCTCGCTGGGCTCTTAAGCTCCAGCACTACGATATGACCATTGAGCATTGAGCTGGAACGCGTCATATAAATGGTGATTGGTTGACGTGGCTGCCTGTCCTTCATCTTGACAATAGCAAAGCAGAAAGGTTTTATGACCTCCTAATGACTCCTGACGCGTGGGCTGATGAAGATGAACCAGTACAGAAAATTCTAGCATGGAAGTCCCGCAACACAAAGGTGGATAGTGGGAAGTTATATAAGAAATTAGGTGTAAATTGGTTGCCCTATCTTTGGCCGTCATAGCGAGTACCTATCATCTTGGAGTCTCACACTATCATGGAGCATGGCGGAGTACGCAAACCCTACAAGTGGGTAAAAGAGCGGTACTACTGAGAGGCATCATGGAAACCATAACTGAAGACTTGGATGCCTGCCTGACCTGTAAAAACAATCCATCTTCAAGACCCAATATCAGTATCAACCTACTACGTCCCAACAACCCTTTCACACAATAAGTTTGGATATGGTAGGTCCTCTCCCTCATACTAAAGGTGTAAATTGCTATATCTTGGTCAGAATTGATCATATCAACAAATGGGTTGAAGCTGTTGCGCTCCCCTCTTAGACTGCTAAAGTCACGGCCAGCTTCTTACACTAGTACAACTTCATTCAGCATGGGTGCCCCCAGGTCCTCCTATGTGACTTTGGGAAAAAATTGCCTCCCAAGTGGTAAAGCTCTTAGTCACCTCCATGGGAGCACAACTCTTAGCGCCCCATATAACCCATCCACAAATGGTACTGTAGAAGGAGTTCACGGAACCCTGGTCTCTATACTCTGCAAAATGGCTAGCTCTGACTATCTCCACTGGGTTTTCTATCTACCCAGTGCCCTCATGGACTACCATATTAGCTACCATTACATCCTCAAAATGTCCTCTTTCTGTGTAATATATGGGCGAGAACCTGGGGTACCAGATATACTAACAAAAGATATTTTCACTGGCAGAACTGACCCAGAGCAAGCCATGAAAAAGTTGGCTCAACGCACCATCCAATTACAGTCTGAAGCTATGACTAACTTGGCCAAGACGGTCACTAAAGAAGGCTAAGCTGCTAATGAGCTCTGGGCCCCTATCACTTACTTCCAGAATCTGACTTGGTGCTGTATTATCACAACTGCATCACTCCTAGAATTGAGAAGCTCGGTTCCATCTTGGTAGGCCCATTTGTAGTCATATATAAGCGAGGGGATGATTATTCTATCAAATCCTTACTTCTAGGGAACTATCTACTGGTTCCATGGCCAGTTCTTGCAGCTTTATTCACCCCCTAACGCTCTTAAAAGGGTTATTGTTGGACAATTACAAGTCCAATATTGTAAAAAGAGTGTTTTGGATGAAGTAAGCAACAAAAAAATCAGCCAAAAGACCCTGGTCAATTCCCAGTGGAACCCCTCAAATTGGGGCACCTCTTCTATTAATACTCAGGCAAATAACACGAGTTTGGGCAGTCAGATTGCACTGAATCATCAGCTGAATCTGGGGAGCCATTCTGAGGTCCCTCCCCATATTACAGAAAATTTAGTATAATCAACACCGCGGAGACCATCCCCTTTTATAGGTTTGGAATGGTCACACAAGGTGAAAATACTTTTGTACCCAATGATTAAGTAAAAGTTATAAAATTGTTGCCTCACAGATATACTATGTGCAATCAACTTTCCATTGGCCATTATTCAAAAGTGAGGCGAGTTTCCTGAGCTCTGATAGGTCAAATTCCCATATTCCCTAATTCAGACCTAACTATGCTATTCTTGACTTAGTATTGATTTCCTTTTTACCCTTTTTTAAGTTTAAATACTAAGTGCTAAGATATTGAGAGGGCTTACTTTTTAATCCCCCTATTAAAACTTATTAAAAACATAAAACATCCAGATTTTATATAATTTTAGTGGTTTATTAAACATATATAAGTGGTGTAAATCACTTTCAACTTTTATTTCAGCAGTAGAGAATAAACATTCTCCTACAACTTTGTTATAAATAGGGGCTAAAATGCACCTGTGAGCATAAAACATACCCTGATTCCAACATTCACCTTAGATTTCTCAGGGTTTGTTCCTAGTTTCTTCTTTGATCGTTCTCTGAAACAACTCATCATCCTGTTAGTATACCACTTGGACCATTGGTAACCATGATAATCCATTCGCATTTTGATGAGAAGCTCCCACTCAGTGGATTATCTCAAAGTTATAAACTTAAAGCTTCATGCCTATTGGGCCAGACGACCTTCTAGTTTCTAAGGTTATGCCCAACACAGGGAAGAGTGGTCCATCACCACTTTAAAGTGCGTACCATGAATATACACTTAAAACTGCTTACAGGCATAAATCACCACAAGGTATTCACACTCATGAAATGGTGTAATTCCGTTCTGCTGACAACGTCCATCTCATGTAAGCTACTGGATGCTCACTCCCAAGTTCATCCATGTGACTTAGGAGGTGCAAATCATTATTAACAAATCATCAGTCTTTACTATTAACTCTCAATTGAAATATGGATATTTCAAAATAAGCAAATTTATAAGGTATTGACATAACTCATTGAATAATCCTGGGCATTTTCACTCCATACAAAACCTTTCTTTAGATCATTCAACAAATGGAAGAGAGGCTTGGCGATTCTCTCAAAATCCTGTGTGAATCTTTGATAATATCTGACTATTCCAAGGAACACTTGAATATATTGGACACTTTCTAGGATGGCCATCCATTCTTTAGCTTCAATCTTCTAGATTTGTGGCTGCAGTCCACTGGAGTTGATATTAAAGCCCCAGATATTCCAAATATTTCAAAGAAATGGCACTTCTTTAGCTTAATCTTCATAATAGACATGGGCAATTCTTAAAGACTTCTTCCAAGTGGTGAAATTGGTCAGAAAAGGTCCCAGTGAACACATTATGTCGTCCATGTACATCAGGACTCATGACAACTTCAAGTCATTCAATTTTGTGTCCATGACCCTTTAAAAAGTCACAAGCGCATTGCAAAGACCTTGGGGCATCCTTTTTGGTTGATTTAGCCCCTTTATGGTGATGGTCGCGCACTTCTCTTGGTCTTTCATCAGCAATTTGATTTTCCAATATCCCAATATTAAATTCATAGCTGATAAATACTTCGCTTCTCCCAATTAATCTAGAGCATCATTGCTCATGGTAGTGGATACAAATCCTATTTGTCATCCTGTTCAGCCTCTAATAGTTGATCACCGCCCAATTAGAGCCATCCTTTTTCTTCGCTATCAGGATAGGGCTTACTCAGGGGCTCAATGATGGAATTATGATCCCATGCTCCACTAATTTGCTGATTTTCTCTTTCATTACTGCCTCCGCTGCTTTTGACTGTTGGATTAGTCTCATTCATATTGTTAATTTCCCCTGTGTTGACTTTATGGACCATGTTCTTTGTGATCTTAAGTCATGATCATCCTGAGCAAAGATTTCTTAATATTTTTAAATAATCTGAGCACCTTCTCCTGGTGTCTTTCTGTCAAATCAGTGAGTTGCTCTTTTTTTAGTACTAGATGGTCCCAACCTGAGGGGGATTCATCAATGTTTATTGAATTACGCCTGGGCTCCTAAGAGCCTGAGGCGAGGGAAGGGGAGAAAGGAGGCATCGAGAAAGGGAGGGGGGTTTACGCGCCAGAGCTGTGCTGCAGTGACAACTGAGCGGGGGAGGGTTGGCGACATAGTGCAGACCTTCAGGGCCATCTCAAAGTGTACCTGAAAGTGGGTGATCATGTGTGGAAGGGTCCACATCTGCTGGTCAAAGGCAGCATGAAGGAAGGAGTTATGGATGGTCCAGATGGCTGTGGCATAGGCGAGGACACGGAGGGGTTGGTGGCAACCAGGTAACGTCTGCTCGAACATGAGGTCTTGCACAGGGTGTCCAGACCAGGGCTGAGCATGGAGGAGCGCGCGGGCCTTTGGCCAAAATGTGGCGACACCTGGACAGGTGAAAAAACGATGGAGGTGGGAGTCAATAGGCTCCGCACAGCGGGGGCAGCTTCAATGCTGGAAGGTAGGGCCAGTCTGGTCCCCTGTCCTGTATGAACAGTGGAGCACCCTCCATAAGGTGTTGGACACCTTTGCTGACAGGATGGGGTGATAGACGTCCTTCCACAATTCCCTAAGGTCGATTCTCACGGAGGGAGGGAGGAGCTCAAGGAGTCTTGGGCGGATGGGAGGACGATCTTGGGGTTTGAGGCGAGTTGTGACAACTTGTCCATTGTGCACAATTGCATGGCGACGGGGGGCTGAGGCCAGGGCCTTCCCTTCTGTACAGGAAGGCATTGTGGATCCGCGCGCCTACTCGTTTCAGGGCAAGGAGAGCCTGGTTCCAGTAAGGGGATGAGGATGGTTTCAAGCGATGGCCTGGATGGTTTGTGAGCCAGCACCTAATGAGGTCAGAGATGCTCTAGGGAGACCCAGAGCTGCTGACACTGACTGGCGGAGGGCGGGCGCCCATTTGGGCATGGGGGTCGCGTCCCAGCAGACAATCGGCCATAGGAACTTCAGGAAGATTGTGATGGCGTGGGATCGCGTGTCCAGAAGCCCTAGGCCCCCTTCATTGCAGGGTTGGCAATGGTTGAGAGGGCCATTGGTGGATGGTTTGAGCCCCAGATCCAACAGCGGAGGAGTACATTGAGCCGCGTATAAAAGGCATCTGTGAATGGGCAGACGTGCGCTAGGAACCAGACTTTGGAGAGGAGGAACACATTGGCCATCAGAGCTCAACCCTGGGGGGTGATATGTCGCCAGTTCCAGCTGTCAATCCTGGAGTTAACTGCTGCGCTGAGCAAGTCCTCATTGTCTTTCAGCGCAACTCCTTGTTGGTTGGTGAGAACGCCCAGGTGACGGAAGGTACCGCGCACAGGTTCAATACCAAATGGTGGGGGGAAGGTGGGGGAACCGACCTGTACAACTGTTGTCTTGGAGGCGTTGACCATGGCGTTGGACGCCTTGATGTACCTCTCAATGGTCAGAGCAGCGAGGGCAACATCCCCAGGACAGCCAAATGCAATGGCGGTGTCATCTGCAAATGCCATGGTGCGTGTGGGGGCTTTACCTGGGACCAGAATCCCTGTTAGCTTGTCCTGTAAGGAGGCCAAGAGGGGGTCAAGGGTGATGTTAAAAAGGATAGGGCTCAGGGGGTCCCCTTGCCGGAGACCTTATCCATCTGGTACTGCCACTGTAAAACCCATTGGCTCCAGGACTCTGGTGTGGAGCTGGTCATAGAGCGCTGATATCCAGCGCCTAGCTGCGGGGGGAGATGGAAGCGGGCCAGGGAAGCATCAATATACTTCCAGGCCACCCGATCGTATGCTTTCTCCATATCCAGTAGAGCCACAAAGCCATTCACCAAATGAGAGTTAGCAGTCAAAGTCACGTGAAGGTCATTATAGCTGTCTCATAAAGACCTCCCCGGAATAAAACCGTGCTGGGATGGGGAGAGCCGAGGTGACACCCATTTGGTGATGCAGTTGACCAGAAGCTTCGTGAAGAGCTTGTGGTCTGTGTTGATCAACGCTATGGGGCGCCAGTTCGCCAGGTTTTCACGGTCTGACTTCTTGTGAATGATAGTCGTGATTGAGCCTCTGGAGTCGGGGAGGACCTCGCCATTCACCAAGAGTGCAGCGAAGAGGTCGCGGAGGGTTCTGGCTATCACCGCAGGTTCCAGAAGGTACACCTCAAAGGGTATTCCGTCTGGGCCTGGGGCTTTAAGCCGTGGGGATTTCAGAAGGGTTTTCATCACCTCCTGGATGGAAATAGGCGCCAGTAGATCCTCATCAGCCCGTGGGTCAATGGACGGCTCTGGAGCCCGCCACAGGAAGTCTTGGATGTCCGACGGGTCCACCTGGGTGGCATGGAAGAGGCTGGAGTAGAAGTGGTGTAGTTCCTGCGTGAATTCCTCCTTATCTGGAGTGGTTGTAGTGCCGATCTTCAGTGCAGTAATATCCTGCGCTGTTGACCAGGCTTTCTGTTTCTGAAAGAAGAAGCGGGTGGTGCATTCCCATTGAGCATAGTAACGAGATGTTGTAAAGTTTGCTGCCCGTTCTTCCTGCAGTGTGAGCTTTAAGCGGAGTGCTTCCTGCGCTGCTTCCAAGTCTTCCAACCATCTGGGAGAGGGCGAAGGCTGGCAGTTTCGCTCCAGATGTCTAATTCAGGCTTCCGCCCTTTTGACTCTGGCGCGAGCTGCGGTCATCTGGGCTTTGGCACAGTTGTAAGCAACGCGGGTGATGCCCTCCTTAGTCACCGCCCATCTAGCCTTGTGGTCAAGCAGGTGGAGCGGGGAGAGGTGAGAGTCTCCCGGATGGTCATAGACAGCTTATCCTTAGTAAAGGGGTTGTTGAGAAGAGCTGGGGCAACCCTAGGCCAGAACCAACGCGACGGTCTAAGCGTGGTGGTGAGGACAACGGTGAGTGACCTGTGATTACTCAGATGGTTGTCACAAGAGATGGGAGAGGAGACGTGGCCAATTAGCAGGGGGCCAATCAGTGCCATATCTATGCGTGACGCTGACTGGAAAGCTCCTCCATCATACTGGATCCTAGTCATGCAACCTAGGCCAGACGCGGAGGGTGGAAGCGCATCTATAAAGCCACTCAGGCGAAGGAAATCCTGGAGGCGACTTGATCCAGGGCGTTCCTTTGCTGCAGGGGGGTAAGAGTCACAGATGCGACTTATGGTTGTGTTGAAATCTCCCAAGAGGACTGTATTCCGTGGGAGATTGAGTTGGACGAGCTCTTCCAAGAGCCGGTTTTGCTCCTGACCTGCATTAGGCAGGTAGATGCTTGCAGCGAAGAAAGAGAAGTCAGGAGTGATGAGTTTGGCCAGTATGAAGCGGCCACCTAGATATTGTGAAAAAGAATGGGTTTTAACCCAGGGATTAAAAACAATAAGGGCGGCATGGTTTGTCCAGAAGGAGTTGTCTCCAAACTGTTCATTCCATGTAAATTGTTCGTGGGGGAGGATATGGGGCTCCTGGACAGCAGCGATGTCAATTTGTGATGAGATGAAGTTGCGGAGGAGGCGGGCTCTCCACTTAAAGTCCCGCAACCCATTCGCGTTGATGGATTGCAGGGCCAGGGTGCTGCCGTGGGGACTCATAGCTGTTCCCCTCCATGTCCTGGGGGTTGCCAGCGCTTAAACCTGCTGCTGTGAGGCGGCTAGTTTTGAGTCCTTTAGCTTGACTATTAGCTGCAATCCGTGAGGAGCGTCGAGGGTTCTGAGGGGAAGGAGAGGGTGGGGGGCGGAGGACCCAGTAAGCCAGCCTAGGATGCTGCCCCGCTCCGTTGCAGGGGAAGGACCTGAGGGTGCTCAATGGCGACCTCCGCGGTGTCCCCATTTGATGAGTCTGAGTCCATATTCACTTCCTCCAACACTGCAAAGGAGCCGCGCGAAATGGACTGTGGGGTTGGGGTAGGACTCTCTGAGGTGGCACTTCTACCGCAGGCCGCAGGTTGCCAGTCCATGCTGGTGGGCATAGCTCCATTGAGAGCTGAGGGTTGATGCGATAAATCACTGGTGGAGGTTGGTGGGGGTGCCGCGGAGCCCCGAGTGGGGGTGGCTGACGAGGGGCGCCCTGTGGGAGATGCCTTGCGCTTGGTGAGAGAGGGAGTTGACTCTGGGAGATTGGAGGGGGTGCCCACTGGAAGGGGGGCATGAGCGCGAAGGTATCCTGTACTAATAGTGAGGTTAGCTGTTTCAACTGCTAGGCGTAAGGCCTCAGGGGACAGGTCTTGAATGGGAACCCATTGTGTGGGTTGTGGAATTGCTGCTGCGGCCACGTGCGATCATTTTTGGCCTAATTTAGGCCCCTGGGTAGTGGCTAAGAGGGCTTGTTTTCGAGCTGTACAGCCACTATACAGGTGTCCAAGGGCGTTACACCATGAAGACCGGGGGCGCGCCTGATCAGGGTCGACAAAAAAGATTTCAGGGTATGCCTTAACTACCGCCACACGAGGAATAGCCTCAATGTTGCAGGATACAGTGGGGGAGGGGATGAACGATGCCCTAGCAGTGTGAGCTCTTTGAGTGGGAGCATAGTAAGAGGGGACGCTAAAATCCACTGAAAGAACAGACCCAAACTCCATTGAACCACAATGGAGCGCCAGTTTAAGAGACTCAGGATCAACAGTCGTTGGTAGGTTGGAAAAAGTAACCCATGAAATTTTCTCCAGGTGAGAGCATGTGCGGGAGATGCGAAGAGTTCCATGCAGAATAATGACCTGGAGGGTGGCAGCATGGTCAGCAAGGGCAGCTTCAGTGAAGCCCACATCGATGTAGTGGCCCTCCACTGATTCATGGATGGTGGTGTTAATTGGGAATATCTCTGCGATCGCTGCAAAGTATGAGAAGTAATCCTCCATATAGAATTCAACAGGGTTATGCCCATAATAAAGGTGAATCATGTGGGAGAGGGTTGAGCGAGGTAGAGATTTTTGCGCTCTAGTTTCAGCCCATTTCTTCTTAACATCAGCAATAAACGCCACTTCACGGGGATCAGCTTTGGGTAGCGTTGGTGCCAGAGGTTTTTCAACGCCCCAGTGGCTCCTTTGGTATGATTGTATTTGCTTTGGGCCGCAATCGCAGGTTGAATGTGAGCTGGTGGTTTGTACAAGTTTGCGGAGTTCCCCTGTTGCTGGAATGTTACAGCAGTTGCTGGCGTCTTATTGAATTGAGGGGCGGATTTTTGGGCCACGCTAAATAGGGGAGGCCCATCCAGATTGGAACTAACTCCAGCCTATTGGGAGGAGGGCGATGTTTCATCACCATCCCAAACTATTTGGGTAAATTCAGACCAATTATTTGTTGTGATTTTGTGAGCAAAACTCACTTGCTGATTGGTGAATTGGTCGTTTTCAGAATATGGAGATAAAGTGCCAACTTGAGAAGTGCTGATTATGGGGTTTAAATGGGACGGGTGAGACTGGAACTAATGTGAAGTTCCAAAATCCGAACCATTAGAATCCTCATTGGGACGAGTAGATTGTCCTAATTTGGTGCTTAGTGAACCAGAATGTGCAGCTAATCCAACCTTACATCCGAGGGTTTGGGGGCCAGGTTTTGTTGGGCCTTGCTAAATTGGGGAGGCCCTTCCAGATTGGAATTAACTCCAGCCAATTGGAAGGAGGGCCATGTTTCATCACCATCCTAATCTAGTTTGTGTAAATTCATCCTGAGTATTTGCTGTGATTTCGTGGGCAAAACTCACTGGCTGGTTGGTGAATTGGTCGTTTTCAGCATATGGAGATAAAGTGCCGACTTGAGAAGTGCCAATTAAGGGGTTTAAATGGGACGGGTGAGATTGGAACTGGTGTGAAGTTCCAAAATCCGAACCATTTGAATTCCCATTGGGAAGAGTAGATTGTCCCAATTTGGTGCTTAGTGAACCAGAATGTGCGGCTAATCCAACCTTACATCTGAGGGTTTACGGGCCAGGTAGCTGGGTATCGCCCCTCATGGGGGGAGCCAGAAACACGGCGTCAGCAATAATAGATGGGGCTGAATAAGTTGACACAATGGGGGAGGTGAATGCCTGGATGGGCTGAGTTGCATTCAACTGAGCAAACGCCATTAAAACAGTGTGGGTGATGGCCTCCTTGGTTGGAGGGGGCCCAGCGGGTTGGTGGGAGGCAGCGCACGCAGAGCTGTTGGGCGTGCAGGTTGCAGAAGTGCGATCAGGTGAATTGGCGCTAGTTGAAGTAGCTCCAGGTTGGGGGGTGGTGCCTGCTTTCATGGCCGCTGCTTAAGAGCGGGTGAATTCTGGTTGACCCTGAGGTGGGTAACTGAGGGTTGCTTCGTTTGTGGGGTGGTGCTGGATCGTTTGGCCAAGCCCGCGGGTTCTTTTGCGGGGTTTCCCGCCATATTTGCTAATAGTTTTCGTAAATCTCTTTAGTGGAGCTAAATTTCAAGGCTGAATTGATTTTTGAAAAGTGATGCTTAGCAGAAAGAGATTTCAGTGAGTTGCTCTTGATTAGCCATTAAATTAATATTATCAGCAACTCTTCTGGCAAACTTATCTAGGTGAAGGTCCCAAAATCATGGATTTTTTGTAATCCCGCTATTGGGATCAGATGGACAAATGCAATGATCTAATTTTTCTCAATCTTTATTAGTTTTCCACCTAAATTCGCCATAAGAACTCAAATTTCTTAACTGGCCTGTCATCACTATCCCAGGAGCCACCCATAGTTCTATTCTGGACTTCTTCCATGAGCTTCCAACCTCTCCATACAATAGCTCAGGTATTTCCAAAGTCATCATATATTGACTATTATCTGCAATCCTGGCAGTATGGTGTTCAACGTCTTTCTTTGTAACAGAATTCCCAGATTTTCCAAGATTTTCATCAGTATTTATCTTCGCTTTTGTACAACCAATTGGTAATAAAGTGGGATAATGTCATCATTGTAGATCAGGCTGATGAAATTGTTCCTTTAGTAAGCGTAGTATCCCCTTCTCTTTGATAAATTAGAGGTAGCGTTTGACCCAATATGGTCAATGTATTATCCTTAAAGTTACATTTAACTTCATATTTTCTTATACTTAGTCCTAATTGAAATGTCATAGTTTTGGTCGGCCAAGATTTAGCTGGGATGGATTCCACCAGGGATCCAAATTTGAGTGGTAATGCGCTATACGCTCTACAGGAGATGGTCATATTTGGCCTGGCAGTTTCATATACCTTCTTGTGTTCCAAATTGGGCGAGATTCTCATTTTTTCACTAGCTTGGTTGAGACAATATTAATTAGTGCCCTTTATATAAATTACTCCCGCACCCATACTTAATTGCCCAGTAAATAAATATATGTACACTAATAGTATTGTAAAATAGTTTTTACTGAGTGTATAGCAGCGTTATTTGCCAAATTGAGGGTGTAAATTATTTGCGCCAAAAGATCAGAAAATGATTTCTTTATCATGCTTATGGGGGATTGACAGATTCTCCTAATTTGATTTGACCTTGGCCAGATAATCCAGATTCTCAGTGGATCATATCTTATCCACTAGTTGGCGTGCATATGGGCGAGCGACCTCCTTATTTTAGGGCCAATTCCCTTTGCTCTGGCTCTAGAAACTGTATTGATGTCTAAACTGATCACTTAATAAAGTTGTTCCTATGTGTTGTTGTCAATGAACAGATCATTGTTGTCAATGATATCATTTTAGGATATTGGGAGGAACAGGTTTAACCGCAGCTCTAGACTGTTCCCATCTAGGCCATAGCCCTTTTCTTGACTCCTGTGCGGGTTTGGCTTCCTTTGCTAAGACCATATTGTTTGATTTTATGATCTTTGGGCTTGCTGATGCTTTTACAACCTAAACTCCAACAAATGGGTAAGTGTAACCGCTGATGAAAAATAAAAAAATAAACTAAAAACTAGAAAATAAGGTTTTTGTAGCTTTTATTATGTCCTGCGAGGAAAGAAAATGAACCCTCTTGGTATCTGACTGGTCAATAATTAAACTGCATCGAGGGTTATAGGGAATTAATAATAAATGCAGATGGCTTGTTACAGTCCAAATAAGTAAATATACAATTTTTCCTATCAAAGCTCAGAGAACTCTCTTAACTTTGGCTGAATGGTGGATGGGGTGTTCATTTTTGGTAATACGTACACATGGGGTAACAACTTAATAAATTCAGCCAATCCCTGTTAGCTAAACTTATTTCACCTTGGGGGACCTCCGCCACGACTATAAAAGGGGTGGTCCCCACTTAGGTGTTTAAAGGGAATTGGGTGTGGCAAGGGGAGAAACCGCCGATGGACTCCCAAGGTTCCCTTACATGGTCAGGGCAATTTTATTGCACAACTTTGTGCTAATTGCCAGTTTAGTATTTGTAACAGTGTTACCCCAATTTGTGTGGTTTCACTGAGAATTGGCCAGGATTTATTGGCTGATAAAATTGCTAAATATTTAAATCAATCATATCATTATCATGGACATGTAAATGTCTAACATTTCCACTTTTCAGCAAATTTTGACCCACAATATTTTTATCTTGAAGCTGGGAGGGCAAATGTCTAACACACGTTATTAGATCCTTAGGCTTCTTGCTGAAGCACTGTGCAGCAAAGTTGTCCTTTTCTCTACACTAGTAACAGCGCATGTTACTCTTGTCTGTCCATTTGAACCCCTTGGGTTCGTTTCCTAGCACTGTTAAATTAGATTTCTTATAATGTTAATCAATTTGGTAGGATTTAAATTTCTGACTGGGCTCAGCTTAAAGTTTTAATTAAGAGCCTTAAACGTGGCTCCTAGCTTCTTCAAGTGATCTACCATTTGTGAGGTGGTTATTTTGGTAACTACATGGATGACATCATTCAAAGTAGATTGCAGTAAGGCTAAAGAATTATTTGTAACACAATCTGCAAATCAAAATTTTGGTTAAGATTTGTTTTTTCAACCAAAACGTGTGATACTAGGTAAAATTTGTTGGCAAAATTTGCTAAGGTCTCATCTTTCAGGAATTGGATCCCCATATATCCTTGCTTGCATATTGACATATGCAAGGGACTTCCATACTCCAACTATTCCAGTCTTAGCCTCCATATAAGACCAGCTATCTCCCTCTAGTTGAGGTAACACCAAGCTTTGACAGTCTGTATCCAAACTTTTCATGATCATCAAAGCTTTTTGCCTATTTCCATACCCAAGCATTGTTATGTCAAATAGGCAGAAGAATGCAGGAGCGTTATCCTGATGAAAAGTGGGTAAATTTGGCTGGCTTTGAATTTCTACAAATTTTCTCTAGCCGCCACTCTCAGAGTGGCTACCCAACTGGTTAGAGGAGGAACCTTGGGGGTATCTAAAAAATGGTATTAAATGCTGTTGACATATTCTTAGAAGTTCTCAACTTCCCACATGAAGTTTGTGGAGTCTTTTCTTTGGAATCAGTCACCGCATAAGGTTTGAATTCACATTTCTGATCCTTCAGATTATTGCTTGTTTCACTAGTTGTTCCAAGTCTGAGCTAGATGAGCACAAATGAACGCAATTCACTTCACCTTTCGTTTTCAGGAATATAACTTTTTTGACTAAATCTTCTTCTTTCTTCTACAATGACGTTAATCTTCTTAGTAGCTCATTGCTGAAATTAGAAACTTCTTAAAACCCTTCCACAATCTTAGTGACTCTCTTTTAGGCAATAAATTCTCTATGATCAGCTGAATCCCAAGGCGTTCTTGTTGAAGTTTGCCAATTTTGTCCACAACTTTCTTAATTCTTCTTTATATGACATCAAAGATTTTCTTAGCTTACTCAACTACCATCTGTAGTGAGCACCACATGTTAGGAAATGGGCTTGGATTATTTTCTCAGAAGTTAACTGCACAGGTTCAGTATGTGCACAATTTGCATTGCTTGATAGATGTATATGAGCAATAATAGTATAATGATATTATCCATAGTTGAATAATTAAATCAGATTAGTCCAACGCTATGCTTATAATCCACAAAATACTGATTGTGTTACCAATTAGGGACTTCTTCCCTATTCCGGCTGAACTTAATCCACTATCAGATTAAGATGTTCTTAGCCTATAATCCCGTCATGCTGAGTCAGCGGAGATCTACATCAATGGTCAGCTTCTCTTTTTTAAGGATATCCTATCCTTACTCTTTATCCTCACTAAAAGAGTCCCCAATTATTGTACTACATCAATAATTAACTGAAAATGAAAAGAACCTATTGATGCTATTTTGCACTTGTACTAATCTGCTTTATTAATATAAGGCGCTAGAGAATTTATAAGGAGAATTTAGCGCTCAACTCTTAGGTTTGCGCCTCAGCCATGAAACGGCAGCCGTTGCCATTAAATTCCCCTATGAAGTCTCTTCTGGCGATGGTCTTCTTCATTGGGCTAAGGATTTCTCCGTTGGACATCCCAGAGACCTGAAAATGGAAAGAGGCAGATAAATATATCCTTACCATTCCCTCCCAATCACAGCAAGCCAACTACATTTGGCTAGCAACCTGCTTATGTAATGGGAATCTTTAACCATTATAGCAGGTTGCAAACCAACTGATTGATTCAATAGTTGCAGGCGACATCATTCTGTATCTACTACTGATTAAATCCTAATCAGTCATTGATGAAGCCTGCCTAATACCAATCAGTACACCTGATAGTATAACAGCAATCAACGACCAAATGCCCCAAATTTTGCCAGCAACTCTGCTAATAAGATCTTAAGCATTTACATGAATCAATCCCCAATGGATCAAACCTGGTAAATTACCCAAAATTCCCCAGACATAATTAACCCAAAATGAGGTCAACTGATATTTAAATTCATTTTCTAGTGGGACTTACCCCTATTGAACCAGCAGATAACCTAAGAAGCTTGAAAACTGGGCAAAAATCATGACAGGTAGGCATGGGGTTGGTTGCACTCAGTGAGGTCAGTTGGTAGGAATGGGTATTTTATTGCTGGGTAGTTTGTGTTTCTGGAAACTAGAGCGCAGGAGGTAGTGGAAGGGAAAGCACAAATACAAAGGTGTAACACCAAGGCAAAGTGACCTAACAAGAGGATAAAACGTCCAAGGCAATCTTAGTTATGTTTCCATATGGATTTCGTGGTTCAAAACGCACACCAAACTGGTAACAAACATCAGGGATAAAAGTCCCTGAGAGCTGGGAAAGGTGGCATAGCAACTGAGGTGAAGCATAGTGAAATAAGATGTGGCAGAGTAAGCAGAATAGGTTGCATATTAATAGGCAAGTTCACGTCCAACTGTGATGTTAGACTAGAAAGTGAAAAAGACTTTGGCCATTGCAAAAAAACCAACAAAGGTATTCTTGTGAAAACTAAAAAGAAAAGTACGGGAAACAGGCACAAAAATTTTTAAGCTAAAAATCTTTAACTAGATCTGAGAAAAGAAATGCCTTCCTCAGCTTGGGTCTAAAATATAAAGGGAAAAGGTTTACAAATGCACCAATGTAATTATCAAAATTCGATTTGAGCTGTAAAATTTCTACCTTTCAACAAAAAATTAAATTTTACAGAATACAGGCAAATTCTGTAACTATATACCGAATGTTTTTCCAAGATATTGGGGTCAATTTCCGCCGGAATTTATGCCTCAGATGATACTTTTTCCTCAACCCTGGCTGGTAAAGCCAGAACCCATTTCCTCTCAATGACCTTAGAGAGGTCATTAGTGATTTTTAGGGGTTCTGGTCCCTGGCTCCAAGGGCTTGTTTGACTTTGCTTTTGATGGGCGTTAAATACCAGGAAATATGTCACTAGCTGTGACATCACCCTCCACTCTTGGATGGGGTTCTACACCACCTAAGGGGACACTGACCAAGTCAAAGTTTTTTGTGGGGGATAAGTAGCTTCATGACGCTAATTAGGCTTGGGTGGCGGAGCCTACAACATCAGGGAATCTAGCATAGAAGTCCCAAATTAGGTCCTGAGCGTTGGTCATGTCTTGTGAGGATACCCAGCTGTTCTCAGTCTCATCATAACCTTTTCAGGACACCAAGTACCATAGACGGCGTCTGGAGAGGCGAGAAGAAAGAACAGCATTGATCTCATATTGGGTTCACCATCCACTATGGAAGGATCAGGGTGAGGCGGCATGTGACCATTAAAGGGAGCCTTGAGGCATTCATATAGGGTGCTGAACACTTTGATCAAAGGGGGTAAGTCAATCTGGTAAGCTGTTGGGCCAACCTTCTTGAGGATTTTAAAGGGTCTAACACGCTTGGGGCTTAATTTGAATCTGGGTTGCTTCATGTGGAGGTTCTTGGTGTTGACCATGAAAAAGTCACCAGACTTGTACTCAGGTCCTTCATGGCGCTTGCAGTCAGCATATGCTTTGTAGATCCTCAAAGAATCAAAGAGATGGCCCTTCACTGCCTATTGTATGTCTCTGGGCTCTTCTTCACTCATTGGCAAAAACATCGGTTGACTCAATACACAGATTTATGTTGAAGCTGAGGTTGTATCTATAGTTTGCAAATAAGGGGATGCGCCTATAGAGGTATGATTGAGATTATTATAGGTGAATTGCACCAGTGGAAGGTGAGAGGCCCAATTGTTCTGTTCAGTGTTGGAATACTATGCTAGAATTTCTCTAAACCTTTTTTTACCCTCTCCGTTTGCCCATTAACTGGGGGGTGGAAGGCCGTGGAGCAGCAGGGGTGGATGCCTAGAACAAAAAGTAGGGCTTCCCGAACTGAACGGTGAATTGTGGGCCGCAATTACTGATAATTCCCTTAAGGAGGACGTGTAAATAAAAGAAGCGTTCTATAAAGAGGCAGGCTTTCTTGACTGAAGTAATGATGTATTGCAGAGGATAAAATGAGTTATCTTGGTTAAACAGTCCACTACAACCATTACTGCATCATAGCCCTGGGACAAGGGGATACCAAGATAAAATTGATGGACAATGATGTCCAAAGGCCCCCAGCTGCTTAGAGGGGGACAAGAAACCTAGCACCTTTCAGGTAATTAGACTTTGACTGGATACACATCAAGCAGGACTTTGTGAATTTTGCCACATCAGTGGCAATACCCTTTTAACTGTAGGAGTGGCGGACCAATTCAAGCGTCTTTTCCTTGCCAGGGTGGCCGGCAGTTGGAGGGCATGAGCTTTGCAGATCACTTCCTCATGCAGAAGTCCATGTGGTACCCACCACTTACCTTTATGGAAGATGACCCCATCTAGCAACTGATGGCCTTTTTCCAGGGGTTTGCCATTTCTATGGCAGGCCTGCTTAATCTTATCGTAGTCAGTTGACAGGGGTTGGGACACTTATTGCAGGCAGGGGTGTCAATATCCCCTTCAAAGGTTCCATCATAAGCAGATTTGGGGGTTGGACAGTGGCCTCCCCTTCACCTGTATTAGCTTAATCAACACCTGAGTATTATGAGCGTCAACTAGTTCTGGGTCAGAGGAGAAGTCAGGATTCTGGGATAGGGCATCTGCTAACTGGTTCTGGGTGCCCTTAATGAAGTCATATTGAAAAATAAACACTAACAGGATTTCCAACCACCAGGATTGGCAAGGATATAGCTTCTAGTGGGCGCTGTAGTACATCAGCGCCTTGTGTTCAGTATGGACTGTAAAAGGACATTTGGATCTATGCAAATGATGGCGCCAGTGCTGTACCGCCTCAACAACAGCAATTAGCTCCTTATCATATAGCGTAGTTGAGCTGCGCCAGAATCATCTTCTTAGAAAAGTAAGCAACAGGCTGATTTACCCCATCCTCCCCCTCCTTTAACAGAGAAGCTCCCACCGCAACGTTGAAAGCATCATTGGTGACAATAAAAGGGCTGCTGGTGCCTGCATTTAGTAACAATGGGCTGGATAAGAGAGTGGACTTAATGGTGTGGAATGCGGCGTTGCATTCTATGGGCCAACTGAAAATCTTCTTCACTGAAGCGGTGTAGAGAGGGGTGGCAACTTCTGCGAGCTGGGTGGTGAACTTCTTGAGGAAGTTACATTTCCCAGGGAAGCTGTATAGCTCTGTGAGGGATGAGAGATTAGCCCAATTGCGGATGGCTGCTTCCTTATCTGTGGCAATCATGTGGCTATGGGAGAAGATAATGTTTTTAAGAACTCAACCTTGACTGGAAGAGCTTGCACTTGCTGGCCTTAATTGTAAGGCTCTCCTGTGAAAGTCTCTCCATGACAGATACAGGGTGGCGGGCGTGGGATTCTGCATCCTGGGAGATTTCAATATGTCATCCTTGTATGCAATTGCCCAGGTTCCCATCGGGTCCCTTAAGACAGCATCAAAGTGCCTTTGGAAGCAGGCGGAAGCATTTTTTAAACTAAACGGCATAACCCTGAACTGGTAGATGCCTTTCCAAGTATAAAAAAATAGTCAACTATTCCTAGCCTTCTTTAATGCAAATCTGTTTAAAAGCATTGAGGCAGTCCAGATTGCTAAATTACCTAGCCTTGTACACATAGCGGGCAATCTGTTGCTCCAGAGGGAGCGGATGGGGGTCAGGCACTGTTATGCTGTTCAGATTGTCATAATCAACACAGGGACAAAGTGAGCCATCAGACTTTTCTAAAAACAGGAGGGGTTCATCTCAGTGAGAATTCTTTAAAGATTTGACCCTTAGAGAGCATATTGTCAACCCAAACGCCCAAGGCAGCCTCCTCACTCTGGGACAAGGGATAAACTTGGTAGGGTAACTTGAAAAGGTCCACGGTCAACTTATACTCAAAGTCAAACTTAATGTGCTCAAGGAGTGGGCAGCCTTGGAAGGATCAAACAGGCCAAAATAATCACATATGCTTCAGGCAGGATAAGTGTTGGGGTTGAGTTATCAGTCAGTTGAAGATAGGCGAGGCCTTCTTGGGAGAGATACCCCACCTCTAAGGGAGCGCATTGCACTCTCATCCAGGAAAGAGATGGTAAACATGACTCTTTTCAGGGAATTTCATGTGCATGGTAGAGCTCATGAGGTTAGTGGAGATTTCAAACTGGTGCCACCAGCCATCCCCAAAATAATGGAGTGTAGGAGTTTTTTTATTTAAGAGAAGCTCTACAAAGTACGCATTACCTGCAATGAAGAGAACAGGTGTTGATATATGATAGCTCGGAGTGGTTTGAGATGCACCACCCTTCACAAACTGGCCAACCCCTAGGGTAAATCCAGGGCCTTTGCCAGCTCTTGAAGGATGAAGTTTTAATAGCACCAGTGTCCACCAATGTGAGCGCTTCGTTATTCTTCCCCACAAAGGAAAAGGTAGCCATGAAGAAGAAGTTAGCAGAGAAGGATTTTTCATGGAGTCAAGGGAGGACAGGATGGCTCCAAGCCCAGAGGGCGGAGTATAATTGAAAGTATCCCCTGAGGAATCACAGCATATGGCTTCACATTGCCTGTGAGTTGCTCACGGGACTTGAATAGAGTATGATACTTAATGCTCTATGCTTCGATGAAAGCAAGATTCTTATTGCATGAAACTACAGCAGTCAGTACAGCTAAGCTTTTGGTGTGGTTAGCCATGGAGAGTGTCAATCCTAAGGGGTTTAGACCACTTGTTTCTTTATCTTTGTAGGCCAGGAAATAAAAAGTTCCTGAGCGTTATATTATAAGTTCTTTTCCTTGGGTGGAAAGTCTTAACTTAGGATAATTTACTTGAGTGGTAAATCCTAACTATTTTTTCTTTAGATGACTAGAGGTAGGCCAATTTAGCTTAAAAATGGCACTAGAGAGAGTATTTTTACTTGCTTAGAATCCAAGTTATAAGGCACATCAGGGATGTTTTTAGGTTAAATCTCCAAGAGGTCCTTGCTAAGATCTATACTTGTTATAAATTAGGGATTATGCAGCAGGCTAGTCATCTTGGTCAAATAGGATTCGCTTGCCTCATGAGTTAGGTTTGCCCCCGAGATTGGGAAGTTTCAAGGGAGCAATAGCTGACTGCATAAGTTGGGATTGATCCCCAATATCAAGAGCCCTTGAATTTTGTTGGGATTTCCCAGATAGATGTTTGGGCTATTTTGTCAGAATGTGATTGATTCCATCTAGCTGACAAATCTGAATCTCTAATTTGAGTAGTAATCCTGACAACGCCACCCTCTAGATCTTGATGTAAGGGCGAGAACGGATGGAGAAAATGACTTTGTACATGATTATCTATGGTACCCAGAACAACCTCTGCAACTGAGTGTTTGTTGCCCCACTTATAAATAACTTTGTAAGGCCCCAACCAGTTGGTGCCCAATTTGTTATCACAACCTCCCATCCAATGATGGTGAAAAAAGGACTAGGTCACCTAGTTGAAGATGTGCAGTGGTTTATGTTTGTCATTAGACCGACTTATTTTGCTACTAGTGGTAGCAGATAAGTTCTTGGAAGCCAGGGCCTAAAGTTGAATAATTTCATTGGAAATACTTCCCATAGTGACTTCAGGGGCTTCAGGGGAGGCTTGGTCAGTTATAGCCTGTAATTTAAAGGGCAGCTGGAAAATTCTTCATACAACGCTTGGAAGGGCGACAATTTAGTTATTTGATGATAGCTGATTCTGTAGGCCAGAATTGCACTAGGCAAATATTGGGGCCAATGAAGGGGGTCAGTCATAGCCATTTTCTGGAGGGTTGCAGTTAGAGGTCGTTGCCTGCTCTACCATTATATTGGTTGCAAGATGGTAGGGGGTAAAAAAACCTGAGTGAATCCAATCAGTCTAGCTAAAATTTCCACCAGTGACAATTGGAAGTTTTGCCAGTTATTGGATGGAATTATGTTAGGGCACCCATGCTGGGTGATAATCCAGATATATAAAAACGTGCCGGTAGCTTTTTTAAAGCAGAGGCTAGTGATATAGCTTAGATCCACTTAGTTAAATGATCCACTGCTAGAGGGAGGAACCAATGACCATTAGATATTTGATGGAAAGGTCCCACAACATCAATAATGATAGTATGGAAGGGTTCACAGGGTGGAACTACTGGATGTTGATACTGGAGATTAGGTCCAACTTGACTTCTACATACCAGGAAGGACTCTAATACATTTTGGATGGAAACAAGCATTCCTTCCCAGTAGCATTGAGTCTTGAGCCACTAGTAAGATTTTAAATTCCCCGTGGCCAACTTGCCAATGTCCCTCTAATATGATGTCAGTCCATGCTGAGGGTTGTATATAAAGCAACCAAATTTTGATATGCAAGTTTGTACAGTTTACTATTTCTAACTTGGAGGTTCGCCAACTTTTTTATTACAATTTTTAAGGGTTGGTGATTCATCTTTCCATAAATGTGATTGGGTTAATGGGGTTGTTGAGTCAATCCTCCTCAGGATGGTTAGAGTTAGTATGGGGAGCCTGGATAAGCAATCAACATTTTGGTCAATAGGCCCTGGTCAATGAATAATAGAAAATCGTAACTTTGAAGTTTTAACGCCCATTAGGCTAACCTCCCATAAGGATCATTTATTTTGCTGTAGCCATCATGAACTAACATGATAGGTAATTATAGTAAAATAATGCCCATATAATTAGGGTCAAAAATGCTTAATAGCCAGTAGGACCATCAAACATTTGAATTCCATAACAGAGTTGCGTTCAGCTCTGGTTAAGGTCTTGCTATAGTAGGCGATGGGATGGTCCACTTTGATTTCATTGTGCTGAGAATTATAGCTCCAATAGCAGTATCACTAGCATCAGTAAAATGTAGAAAAAATCTATCTAAGTTGGGATGTATAAGTACTTGTAAATGGGAGAGAGCTGAGCGTATCAGATCAAAGGCCTGCTGTTGCTCTACTTTCCATTGAGAGGATAAACCCTTATCTAATAAATATACTAGAGGCTCGGAGGTGTTGGCAAAATGGGATTTAACTGGCAATTATATCCCACCATTCCCAAAAAACATGTACGTCTTGTAGGAATTTAGGGGACATCTTATAAATGGTCAGAACCTTATTCTCCATTATGATATTCTGGCTTTACCTACTTTATGTCCAAAAAAATCCATTTTTTTTTGAAAGAAGAAAAAATTTTGGCAGCTTTAGCTTTAATGAGTCTTGCCATAACCGCTGAAAAACTTGACTGAGATGATTATTTGCTTGGTAAACGTTCTCAAAAAATGTACTATTGTTGAGATAAACTAGCGCGCACAAACATTTCAAGTCACCCAAAAGTCCATCCATAACGCGTTGGAAAGTAACAGGGGCAATACAAACCCCCGCGGCATTAATTTGTTCTTGAATAGTCCTTCATATGAAATGAAGGCACATTTTTCACAAACTTTCAGCAACAAATCAATTTGCTAGTACCCATTGGTGAGATCCATAGCCAAAAGATATCAGGAACCTGACATTAGGTGTAAGGAATCATCAATACGTGGCAGTAGATAGCTAAGTTTTATTGTGATAGGATTGAGGCAGTGATTTTCATAACAACACAGTGTCCACCATCCTTCTTCCAAATTAATAGGAGCAGGGAAGTCCACAGGCTTTTATAAGTCACAAGTAACCTGGCCTCCAACAGTTGCTGTAACTCTATAGCCACTTGAGCTTCCTCCACTTTAGATTTTTTGTATGGTTGAGATTTAAATGGAGGGTGATCCTTGATCTCAATTTAATGAATTACCCCCAATATAATCTATAGTCACCTGCTCCTGAGAGAAAGATATTGCAATAGTCCTCAAAAAGGTCTTCCACATTCTAACATTTGTTAGGGGTGAAATTGTATTCTATCTTACTTTTGACCAGTGCTATTGTGGGTAGGGGATCAAACATATAAGTTTGTAAGGAGCCAAAACAACTCACGTTGGCATTTCCAATGAGACATAGTTTTACGTAGGTAATAGGGCATACTGAGGGACTTGGTGGGTTTGTTTAGGTAAATTCCCTATTAATATAGATATATACTCCCCATAGGCAGGATCTAAAGTCCGCATGCAGGTCAACGCTTCTTTGAATAAAGGGTTTGGCTGTCCACTTTGCTCTAAATATTAATTAAGTGGGTGAGAATCTTAATTCCTGTATTCACAATCACTTGTGATCCATAAGGTATTTGTAACAGTTGGGTGGAACTGATTGTTACACTTCAGCTCAAGATTCAGATTTCTGAATCTCAAGTCAAAATGCTATTTTGGTATTTTGAGGTTCATGCGGGCTTGGCGCTGGGCTGTGCCCCTCCTGAGCTATTCTTTACGCTCCTAAAGCTTAAAGAACAGTGTGGAGGGCTCCCCAAAAGGTCGACCTTAAAAGGTCAGGCCTGCATGATTCTGAACTCAGTTTAAAATTCTTCTTCATTTCTCACCCTTGCGTGGGTCCCTCTGATGGCCTTGGGCTGCTCTTGCCTTGTCTTACCTGGTATCCCGTGGTAATTCTAGTTTGTATCCTTAACAAAAGTCGAGTTTTGGTGGAAAACTAATCCTCTAAATACTCTGGTTTTTTCTTGTGTTGTTTGCGGTCCCCTATGTCATAATGGTTGAATTCATCACCATGTTTATGTTCATTAATAAATAAAAGAAGGCTAAATTTGGGGCTGAAGTCCTCTCTTACCTGTTTTTTTTATAGTACTAGATGGTCCCAACCCACTCCTCTCTTACCTGTTCATCTTTTTATGTTATCAATTTTCCCTAGGTCTGTGGTTAGATTAGTGAGTACATATAGTCAAAACTCATACCTCATGGGAACCTCAAATCAGGCAATCTTTTGGCACTAATTCAGATCCGTCAATCCTAAGGCAGGATGGTGGTCAAAAACTGGGACTATTTTTCCGTTACAGTATTGTAATAAATGGGGCATACATAGGGATCCCATCTTTGGCGTCCACAGCCTCAGAAGTAACTTAGTTTTTTCTCCTAAGACTTGATTTGACCTTACAAATGGAGGAAGTATACTTGAGGAGGAAGGTTCATTTTTTGGGGGCTCTTTTACTCTTGACTGGGAGTTCAAATATTAATGGGATCCAATACCCTTGTAATGAAAGGTATCTTTCTTTATGGTTGATGATGCGATTGAACTCCTACATCAGTTGGACTACAATAGGCCACTCATAATTTATGTTTTCTGATGCAATAGCGGGGGAAGTAATTAGATTTCTGAATTGGAGAGGTAAGGCATAGTATTCCCCAATTGCCTTAGTTGTCCAGTTATCAGCTGTCCCATATTCAGCGTTGTGAATCAAGTCTGGAACTATCTTTTTAATTTCTGGTTAAATTGGAAAGATATAATGTTGTCTTGTGAGCCGGTATTGATTATTGCCAAGACTTTGCCTTATGAGTGAGTACCTCTATATGGATCACTAAAGAGCCAAACTGAGGATTAACAGCTAGTAAACTTTTGTGGAGGAGCTGTAGTGGAGCAAGCGGAGAACTTTACCACAACCAAGCTTTGGGCTGTTCAATGCTTTCAAAGGTTATATCTGCCAGCGCTTATCTTTCCTCAGAGGAACTAACTTCCATGCTTTGTTTAGGTAACTGTCTATCATAAAAATAGGAAAGCTGAAGATCTTATTTTCCTTCAATAGAAAGGGGTACGTCAACTTCTGCAGGCGCCACTAACACAAAGCATCCTAAGGTGCTGGGCATAGAATTATAACTAGTGCAAGATCCTGAGGCACATGATTGTTGTCAGCATAGGGATCCTATTGCCCTGAACTGAACAATCTTTTGCTGACTTACGTTGGAAGAAGTGGCAAGGGTCTACAGTATGGTTGTTACTCTTGCAAAAAGTGAATAATAATTTAAGGTAGGGTAAATTGGGAGAGATAATTGCTAACACTTGGGGCTGAGGCTTACTATTATAACAAGGGGGCCCAATGTGTTTTAGCAGATTGACCAGAATCTCCAAAATGACTTCTTTGATATGGAGGAGAGACGTCCAGTTAGAATTCACAACTTTAAGATAAAGTATCAGGCATATATTAAATTCTGAAAACAAAGCAGTAATAGTGTGATCTAAAGTAAGACATTTTCTGGCAATCAATTTTTAAGACTCAAGGTAAAAATGGTAAGTGAACTCAGTGACAATATCTCCCAGTTAAGGCTTATGCTTATAAAAGTTTTCTTTTGGTTGGATAAAGTTAGGTTGCTTCCAATTACTCAAAGAAAGGCAGGCTTGGCATCTTATAAAGAATGGCAATGAATGAGATAAAGTACCATAATGTCTTGAGCTATGCGACTAAGACAGTTAGTTAGGTGTTTGAGCTGTTGGGTGTCAGTGGCTTCCTTCATAGCACTTTCATAAAAAAATAGGAAAGAGAAGATACTCCCTTCGCCTGGGATGTACTTCTCTTTGAAAAACGGTTTGAATGTGCCATTGGTGGGGTTAATGGTTAATGATGTTGATTAAAACCAGGGGTGCGTTTTAACCTGAAGAGGAACTGCTATCGCTGGGAGATAAGTGAGTGTGGAGAGCGTCCATCTTACTTTGTAAGTCGTTGATTGCCTCAATTATTGAATCTATCCAATCATGAGTGGCATAAAGGGCCAATTTAGTAGCAACAATTGGGGTTAACTGCCAAATTTTGCTTTTTAGCTTGTTAGTTGCATCACAAAGTTCAAGTTTGCGTTGCTCAATGGGCTATAAGTCTTTGTTCAATACAACTTATCACAACTGGTAATTTCGCCACATATTTAAGGCGTTCTTGATCCAGAGAGGGATCTAATGCTGAATCGTCATTGCTCATTATACAATAGTTGCACCGTGAACACAGGGTAAACCTGGTAGGGAACACCATTTTTTAAACAAGGGGTTAAGGCCACTTGTCCCTTTATTTTATAAGCTAAAAAACCCAAAGTTCCTGGGTTCTGGATTGTAAGTTTTTACTTTCCTTAGCTGGAAAATCTTCACTCAGGATAAGTTCCTTGAGTGGTAAATACTAATTATTATTTTCTACCTAAATAAGTAGAGGTAAGCCAATTTAGCTTAAGATGGCAAAAGAGAGAATATTTCTACTTGCTTAGAATCCAAGTTATAATAAGATCAGGGAGGTTTTATTGGTAAGTCTCCAAGAGGTCCAAGCTAATATCTATACCTGTTACAAATTGGGGATTATGCAACATGCTAGTCATCTCAGTCAAATAGGATTTGCTTCCCATATGGATTGGGTATAAATCTTAAGATTAGGAAGCTTTGAGGGAGCAATAATTGACCGCACAAGTTGTAGCCAATTCCCAATATTAAAAGCCCTTTTCATTAGGGATTATACCCAATAAATGTTTGGGATATTTCATCAAATTGGGATTTATTCCCTTTGGCCAATGCATCCAAATCTCTAATTCAAGTAGGAATCCAACAGAGAGCTCCTTTTATTAATTATCTTTTCATGGATCCTACCCATTTCTGGATAGGGTCCGCCAAAAGAGGTGATTCTGGAGTGATATGGAAGAGTTGTTTAACTGGGCCAACTGGGATGACAAGTAAGATAGGTTGGACAGGAGGCATAGGTTCTAAAGTGACAACTGAGGGTACGTGGCTAGAGTGAAGCGAATGCTCTAAATCAAATGGGTTAGACTTATTAACCCTCTCTACTTTTGTGGACAAAAGTGAGAAATGCTCCATGGAGTGCGGCAGTGCAGGACCAGTATTGAAGATACCCCCACCTATGACAGAGGTTTTGGTATCCCCTTCTATTGAGCTCACTGCTGGTTCCAAGTGGTACTGGGAGAGTACAGAAGGGGAATTTTTTAGGGTCAGGTTGAGGTGTCTATAACGGCCAGAATCTCATATGGATATGTCACCATAGGATTTGAAGCCTGATGGTGACCTAAAGTAAAGGAGTTGTTATGCTCTAAAGTTTAGAGTTCAAACAGTACATTAATGCTTAGAACAAAGGCTTTTGGACAACAGGGATGAAAGGATGGAGCACGTCCCAGATAAGGAGGGGGGAGGGTTATCCCATATGCCAGGGCAGCACCAGTACTATATCAGGACTTGCAGAGGAGATCCATTTTCAACTGTTCAAAAATTCCAAACTGGATGCTCTCTCTTAAAAAGGCGCAAGTACTGCTGTAGTGAGTTTCCTCAGGCCAAGTGGACAAAGGAGTTATAGTCCTCAAAGGTGGTAGGGAGAAACTATTGGGGCTTGGCAAAGGTTTCCAATGCTGGGAGAGATTCCAGGAGAGATCTATTATTCATACCAGTGGATAGTAACCATTGGTAAGTCCCTCTGAAAATCTCATGGAGCAGCAGCTAGAAAAGGAGGACGTCCACTAAGTCCTTGTTTTGAGAGCTCTGGTGGGGCTTAAGGCTGGACAATGAGTTGAAGATCTTTTTTATTAAATTTGGATTTGTGTGAATAGTGAGGATTGAGGCTGGTAGTGGCAGGTACTGCCCACTGTATGAGCGTCTTGAGTGAGGGGAGCTGCACAACACCCTCAGCACACCCTTCAAGGAAGGTAACAACCAAGTCCAGAAGGGATAAAAAAAGTTCAAGCTTATTGAACTGCTTCAATGGGTGACAACTTTGAGAGTGTTAGGCTAGCTCTAACCACCCATCAGGAGAAGAAACTTCACAATAAATTAAGGCTTTTCTCAGATAATGTCAAGGAAACTGGTGAGCGAGAGTTTTTAGAAGAGAAAGCACATAGGGCAAAGGTGTATAGCAAGGCAAAATGACCCAACAAGAAGAAGCAACGTCCCAGACGATCTTGGTTATGTTTCCTTATAGAGTTTTTGGTCATAGCACACCATACTGGCGAAAAAAACATTGGGGCAAGGGTTCCTGAGAGCTGAGAAAGGTGGTTAAGAAATGAGGTGAAGCGTGGCAATATAAGATGTGGCAGAGTCTGCAAAATAGGCTGCAAGGTGAGAGGCGGGTTTAATTTCCAACTGAGGAGTTAGACCATAGTGGGAAAAGGACTCCAGCCATTAAAAAAATTCTAAAAAGGTATTTGTTGTGATTCTGATATGACTGGACAAAAAGCCCTAAGTCATTACTGCACATGAGTAGAATCTTCTAATTAAGATATGAGCTACAATTATTTGAGCGCCTTAAATGAGGCAATATTGGGTTGAACGTATAATAATGTATTACCTCAGAATCAGGTGATAAGGTAATTTTAATGAACGATGAATAATGGGATGTCACTGTATGAAAAATAATGTGTGGATCGCCTTGAACTAAGGCGATAGAGAATTGAATACCCTACTCTGCTGGAAATAATGAAATACAACAGAACTGACTTACTAAGCCAAGGAAATGGTATCATCTGAAGTTACTGAGATATAAGAGAGATGAGGCGATTAAAGAAGGAGGATTGTTAGTAGTTTAGAGCAAGCGGGACAGTGAGGATCTGCTGTAATATTAAATAATTAAAAGAGTGTATCCAGGGCGATAGCTCCATATTTATTAAAGTTTAGTACTTTGTTTTGTAAAATGATGATTGTCATATTGTCAGTCCTATTGCTCAGTGAACCTAACCCTATTCAAAAACCCTTTGGCGTATCTCTGAGATACCACCAAGATAATAACAGTATCTTTGTAAAAAATTGATAGAAAAGTATGGGATAACTTGCACAAAAATACCTAACTTTTATTAAATTTAACTGAGTATCTGAGAAAAGCAAAGCCTTCCTTAGCTTGGGCATAAAAATTAAAGTGAAAATGTTCATAAAGGTTCCAATGCAACTATCTTAATATGGTTCAAGCTTTAAAATTTCCACCTTTTAATAAAATCATAATTTTATGAATTTAGCTCAATTCTTTAACATTTGTAGCGCATGATTTTCCAGATTTGGAGGTCTATTTCTGCTGGATTTTCTGCCACAGATGAGCCATTTTCCTCAGCCTTGGCTTGAAATCCAGAACGAATTTCCTGTCAGTAACCTTAAATAGGTTATCAGTGACTTTTAGGGGATTTGTCCTTGGATCCAAGGGCTTGTTTGTTTTGCTTTTGTGGGAATTTCAATAACAGTAAGTATGCCACTAGCTGTGACAGTTTATGCACTGGGAATGCCATCTCCATCCCCATTTCCTTGTTGAGTGACAATGGTAATGGTTTAAGCACCAGCTTTTAGAGCCTTAAAGCCTCAGACTGATAGTAGTTTTGGTGGCAATCCCATACTATTTTTATACTGGTATTTGGTTTTTGAGTGGTTTGGTTCTTTTTAATGGGTTTCATTCATCCAGATTTGGATACCTGGCAGTTTTGGAGGATGGTTGGTCATCAGTACTGAGGTTTTTTACAGATAACTTCTGGGTTGATTTCATATTCATTTTTGCTTATCAGGTTTAGTTACCAATTTTTGGGTCTGGCAATAATCAGCTTTTATTGGACAATTTTTTGGGCCAGCCTTTTGCCAGTGCTCCTCCTCCCATTCCACTTCGGATGGACGTGGTGCAGCTAGTTTGGGGCCTGCCCCCTCATCCATCTTATATGCTTTGGGGTTGGAGTTGATGAAGGGCTCATCATCAGCTTAAAGCTTAGCTTCCTCCCGCTCCCACGCCTCTTTTAAAACAGCATCCAGCTCCTGTTGCTGACTCTTTATATCTGCTACCTTCGTGAGGTTTCATGGGATCTACTCCTTGGTTTTAAAGTGTAGGAATATTTTTGATTCAACCTTTGTTACTTTGCCAACTGGGTGTCAGAACCTTATGCTAGCTTACCTTTTTTATGATGGCATTAAGCCATTGTGTGGCCTGTCTAGTAGCAGAACTGGCACATCTGCTTGGCATCCTCCTGTATACATACACACATAGCTAATGCCTGATAAGTAGATAAAGCGTGGCAAGGCAATCTTGTTTGACTTTATCCAGGGGGCTGGCTCATATAACGCCTCCACAGTATGAGGCGGAGACATTTGGCAATATAATTGCAACTGGCTTATCTAAAGTCCTGAACATCTCTGTAAAAGATAAAGGCCAGTATGTATCACTTCATGGAACCATTCCTGTTCCTGGCAGTTGCTGGTTCTGGAAAGTGACCCACTGAGAAGTTTGGTTAGCATAATGGGTCGTCTCCAATGAAGATAGATGTCCTTGTATTCAATGCTAACTTCATGGAGCTTTTAGTGGTCAAGTTTGCCTAAAAAATCAATTTTGATATACCCTTGCTCAGGTACCAAATGGTGATTAAAATTGCTATTCATTGGGACCTTATCAAGCTCCTATTGAATTTTTATTTATTTAATCAGGGTAGGCCAACCTGGGGACGGCACTACTGATATGAACTATTTAGAATGGAGAGGGAAAGGTTGAGTAAGTGTGAGATTTAGGCACCCCAGAGTAGATGAGCTACCCCCGTTGCCAGCTGGTACTGCCAGGCGTATGGGGTTGGATACCCCTATTCCTTGGATGCTTAACTATGATTGAGCAGGTGTGAAGGAAGAGGTCCGCATGTAGAAACCAGACTGGGAACCATGACTTGACGAGTCTTTGTTGTATTGGCTTCATTTATCCATATAGCCAGGCTTGAAAGTGTTCCAGTAGGTGTAGGTGAATTCTGCTGATTGTCTCACAAATGGTTGGCACAGTTCTTTTAAAGGCATCCAGCGCAATTGTGTGGATTGTCCACAGTGCAATAATGCCTATAAGGGAGTGGAGCGTGGGTGGTATTGGGGATTTGAGTTGGAGCACAAGGAGGCTTCTATAGATTGACAGCTCCTGGCCGTTGTGGGGTTTGCAGATGCGCAACTTCACGCCATATAGCTCTAGATGGTGGGAATGCTTCAAGGCAGTGGTGTAGTATGCTGTCCCCTCCACACACTGCACCTGTTGCATGAAGAGAGTTGGAGTAGTCTGCTGTCCTGTAGGTTCTTCTGAGGCAGCGCTAGGTGTTTGCTCTTACCCTTGTCTGGAGGAGTGGATGATGTGAAAGCCTCCATATTGCCTTCTGTGTCATGAGGTCATAGGGGACATTTAAGACATTTAGGTAGTCAATTCTTGCATTGGTTGGGGCCATGTCATGTGTGTCCATCTGGGGGTGATTGTTCAGTTTCCTTAGCGTGAAGAAAGCTCTGGGCCTTTCCCTTCCCTGACTAGTGCCTGTAGTAGTGTCTGTGCACCCAATGTGTCAAATGGTGTGGAGGAGGTGTTTGAATTGAGGGGGGTTCCATCTGGGCACGCTGCCTTGGGACGGTTTGAAAGGTATGTGAGCAGGCTGGACAGGTTGTGGGTGTTGGTTAGTTTGAGCACCTGTGAAAAGTTGGCCCTCACCGCTCCAGACCAGTGTCGTTGTGGATGGTCTGAGGCTAGGACTTCCTGTATCCAGGTGCCCAATATGCAAATTTGCAAGGTCTTCAGAGTCTATTAGCCCCATGCCATAGTTGGAGCATGGGTCAAAGAGTGTTTTCACTCGTACAGGTGGCTGGGACCCATACCACAACCATCCTTGGATTAGTGTATGAACTGAGGATAAAATGACGGCAAAAAGGACATTGCATGAGCTTGAACCAACAGCATTGAAAGGATGAGTGAATTGGCAACTGTTACTTACCCCATTAGTCCTGGGGATCTTCCTTTAAGGTAAGTAACCCAATTGGACATCCAATGTAGTATTTTGTCCTTGAATGTCTCATTAGCATAGCCCCTGTTTTCAGCCACATCCCAAGGTGGTGAACAGGGTTAGTTGAGGGGGGTAATGTGAAGGGTAGGATAATTAAATTGATTCTTTTTGTTGATCTATGGGGTTCAGCTGTTGTGGTCCAGTTGTTAGTGTACTTGCCTAAAAGGATTATTTCCGTTTTTTTGTTGAGCGATGCGTTGCTCACAATGGAATAATCCTCCAGAATGCATTACAACTGCTGGGTACCATTGTTGCTAGCTATGCCTGCCACACAGTCATCCGCAAAGGCTAGTATCTTGACTGTTGGTTGTCCTTGTGCAGTGATGCCCATGAGGCATGAGTCAATGATGCAAAGGAGCGGATCAATGCTGAAGTTATACAGCAGCAGGCTTTGCGGGTCCCCTTGCTCGAGCCCTCTGCATGGTGTGATTGTGTTAGTCAGATAGCCAGGGCCACAGACAGCCATGGATACAGACTCTGTTAGGAGCATAGCCCAGTCTATGAATCTGGGTAGGAGTTTGAAGGCGCTTGAGCGTTCCTTCAAATATGGCCAACTAATGTGATCATATTGTCAGTAGATTCTCTATAACTCTCCAATTCCCAGCATAGTGGTTCATGGAGCACAGGACAACTTAAGGGAACTAGTCATCAAGGTTATAATAAAGGTAGCCCAGCAGAGGGTGCTGGAGCTAAGGGGACATAGGGTGAGGGTGTTTAGCATGGTACAAATAATAATAGATTAAGCAATCAGCAAAACTCAGCTGTGCCACAAAGGCAGTTCATAACTGAGTTTTGTACAGAGCTAGAGTGCACGGGTGACCCAGTTTGGAGGGTACCTGGGAGACCCAGCAGTGTACCTGAGGCTGTAATAATTATAAAAGAAATAAATCAACTAAAAAATGTGAGACCTCCTCAAAAAGGTCTGCGCACAGCTTCACCCAAGTTACATATGGATAAACATAAAATGACTAGGGGTTTATTGAAGGAAGATGACCAACAAGAAAAGTCAGTCTTGACAAAAATATCTAAACCAACTCAGGGAAAACATTGATTATGGAAGTGGTACTAACCCTTGGTGCACCAAGAGCACACTTCCATCTGACAGGATAACATACTTTGAAACCAACCTTACTCGAGTGATCAATTGAAGTTAAACCCAATTTAAGTTAGTAATTTTGTAAATTGAATGGGATTTAAACCCCGCATTCACTGATGTGCCAAGTTGAGCTGTTGTCGTTTAGTAAATAACTCATCTGTTTAAGATGAGAGCCAGAACAAGGGTCTGGGTTTTATGCACCTCACTTGTATCAACCTGGGCATACCTGGCTTGTACCCAGCGTTGGTCCAAGGTGTGCTTTAGGTCATAAAGGTCCTGAAGCTTAACCTTTTAGACCTCCTGTCGCCCATCCTTGTCTTTTCTGTTGGACCCTCAATAAGGTCTTGTAAACATGATAATTATTCCATCTCCTGGTCAAGTAATACCAGAGCTCCAGTTGCTTTGGACTGGCAGATGTTGGTGAAAGAGTGTATATTGGTCCAGAATGATTACCCCAGTATGAACCCAAACTAATTGGGCGACACAATTTTGTAGTCTATAATGCCTAATCTGGTGCTAAAATTTTTGTTAATAGTTTTTATCAGCGTTAGAGAGTGCAATTGGATGCCAGTTGGCCAGGTCTAATTCTCTTACTTTTAAGCAGGGTTATGACATAGGAGTCCTGGCCACCAGGTAGGAGGCAGGTCTCCAGTGGGCACTGGTTTATTGATGTAGAGAGGAGGGGGGCAATTTGTTTGAAGTGTTTTTTATAGAATTTGTGTATCCCATCTGGCCCTGGGTATTTCCTAAGTGGTGCACTGCAGACTTTATCCCAAAGATTCTCCTGTGTGTTTAAATTTAATAGGTTGTAGTCTGACAGTGTGCTTTGTATTCCAGCAGTATGTAAAACATTTTTAATATTTGGGGGTATTGAAATTTTTTGTAAAAAATTCTGATATCTAGGCACTACAAAAGCTACAAGATTATTAGTTTTGTGGCTCTAGCAAAGGTGGAAACAAGGCAAAGAAGTTATTAGTTTCGATGCAATAATAAATTCAATCAGAATACTGAACTTTGTCACAAATTGACCAAAATTGATCTATGCAAGACAAAAATAGTGGTCTTTTATCAGTTAAAAATGAGGGATATTTATAGAGGTAGATTTGGTAATTCTTTGTGAGAATCTTCATGCTTCAACTGAGGTATGATCTTTTCTAATAGAGGACCAATATTGCTGATTATTATTATACTTGTGATGGTCAGATCTGATAAGGTTCTTATTAGATGGGATTGACCTTCTTGTGAGGGCTTAGCCCCTTCAGATTGCTTAGCCCCATTGGATTGCTTAGCCTCACCATTCAGCGGAGGCCAAAAACACCAAAGGGTCAATTGTCAATCTATCCAAGAGTCAGATGTCTCCAAAGGGTTTTTAAGATCTTTTTAGACTGAGACTTCAAAGCTCAATCTTGGTTAGAATCAGTCATTGCAGTTAAATCTCCAACAGGGGGTTGGTTGGAGTATCACAGTATAGTTCAGTGTAGCAGCGGTGTACTTCTGCCTTGACCTCTGTTGGGTCAGTTGCCATGGTGCTGACACCTTTGTGGACCTGTGTGCATACTGGCTGGTTACCACGGGAATGAAATTGGCAGAAATAGTATGTTGAGCAGGTTTCACCTTCTTTTATAAACTTAACTTTTTTTAAAACTTTAATTCTGTGCTGATGTTTAAAAGATGAGAGTGTTTAGGCAGATACATATATATGCTCATTTATGCATTCAAATTGGGATGTAGCCAGACTTTAGGGTATTGAGCTTGATGTGGTCCAGTTCCACCAAGGTGCACCTGATTGTGGCTGTGTCAGCAGTGTACATACATGAGGCAAGATGGTGAGTTTTATTAATTAATATGACTTGAAATTTTCTCAGGTTGCAATAGGGTCTGATATAAATGAAGTTGACAATTTGAAGTTGCAGTCTCATTTTCAACCCAGTCAGATAATTTGGGTAATTTTATGTTCTCTGGGTGCATCTTACTCCAGTTTGACGCCTGTGTGGGAGTGCAGGTTGGGGAAAGCAGCACCATAATGAGCCAGTGGTTGTAGTGGTTTATCTTTTCCAGTCAAGAAGTTGGAGATAGTCAGGCAATGGGATTTTGGGGCCTGAATGAAGTCAATGCAGCTCAAGAAATGAGCAAACACTTTCATACGTTAGGGTGATTCATGTGGGGGAGGAGTGGTGACACAGGGAAGAATATCATGAAAGCAAAAGAGATGCCTTCATTGCACAGAATATAATGTGCCCTGGGGGGCATCACCTGAGTTTAGGCCATCAGCCCATGCTAGGGTCAGTCAAGCAGTTTAAATTGCCCAATAGAATAATGTCTGGTAGGGCGATTGTTGTGATATTCTTGAGGAATTGCTTCCTTTCAGCTGCGGTGCACAGTGTATAGATACATGATATCAAAATTGTGTCATCCTGGCATGAGATTGTTGCTATCAAGATTCAGCCATGTAGATATTAGATTGAGCTAATAACATTTAATTTTTTATGATTATGGATGAGCACCCCATAGCAGGTTGTCCATATTGATTGGGATGGTGAGACCCTGGCTGACCAGAATTCCTCTTCCCTCTGTAGACAGTGGGTTTCTTGAATGTCCAAGTTATCAATTGGGAGCTTCTGCAGGAAATCCAGCTTTTTGGCTTGAGACAATTGAGCCCTAGCTCCCACAACGTTTTACATCCCTATGGACACTGAGGTGCCTGTTGCACCTCTGGAGTGGTTGGGAGGGCCATCTGGCCCTATCTCTTCACACCATTTCCAGTATTGGCTATGGGTGACTGGACCTGTCCCACTTATGTAATTTTTTAATCTCTTACCCTTTTCCAATTTTGCACAGGTCTTGCCATTGAGTGGGTTTGAGTTGGCCTCTTCCACTCACATCTCTGGTGGTCCAGTGCGGTGTGTTAGTTTCTTTCTATGGATGCAGGGTTTGAACTTGTAGGTGTGCGTCCCACGTTTTTGCCAGTGTAGGAGCTGAATTATTCTGCTAAATTCGCTTGATTGGTATCACATGATGATTCAGTCAAATTGTTGAGAAAATTTTCATCTTGGGTATTCTGATCTGATTGGTTGGACCAGTTAATTTCCTCAATGTCCTTCTGAATCTGGCTGGGGGTGATGGAGGAGGCTGCAAGCGATGCTGCTATGGCCGCAGCTGTTTGCAGGTCTTCTGTGCCATTTTGTGCACTTTGGTCTGAGACTGGGTCTATGAGAATGTACTACCCATCCTCTTTCCATAGGAAGCATGGTTGGTTTCAATTATTTTGGTGAAGTCTTCACTATCTTTGTCCATGGTATTGTCACAGAAGTCTGGGGCCATTAGGCCCTCCTTTACAGGGCATGCGTGCAACTTGTGCCCCAATGTGCTGCAGTGATTGCAGATTAGCAGTGCACTTTCCAGTGTAATGTGAATTTCTTTTGAGACACCCCCATCTGGGAGGTAAAACACCACTATGCATGAAATCTTTGTGAGAATTTCAGCTACCTCAGGGAGTGGGTTGATCATGACTATTGCTTTATCTGTTTACAGGTTTGGCATCAGGTGGAACTGCTGCAATTGATATTGTTTAATCTCTCTGTAGCTGGCAAGTCCAGCTTGGAGCTCCTCCTTAATTACCTTGCAGGAGATATTGGTTAGTGTTGAGGAATTGACTGGACCTAATCGTCAGATATTCAATATCAACAATGGTTCAGGTGTATTCTAAGTATCTGAACTTGGGACTTGCAGCCTAGCGATTTCACTTATTATATTTGACCATGATGACATGGGCTCAAGGGCTTTGTTAGTTAGGTTGAACTTAAATTTTAAGATTTGATTTAATGACTTGAGCACGTGGGCTTTGTTGGTCTATGTCAAAATTGGTTTTTAATGTCAGTCGTGTTTTCAATTAAATTAATTACTAATTAGTGATACGAATCGCCTTGGTATGTGCTGCCAATTGCATGTGAAAGTGAATCAGTTCAGCTATTTTGAAGATATGATGAAACGCCATCTCAATGATGATGATGGTGTTTACTCTGACTCTGAGATTAAGCATAATGCCCTGAGTCAAAGTATTTGTAGACGTCATTACAAACTTAGTACATGGCCAAGGGTCACTGAAAAGTAAGGCGTCATGGGTAAGATGTGGTTAACATTGAACCACATAAATAACCCTTGCAATTACACTAATAAAGATATCTTTTAAATTCTGGATTAAGTTTCTAATTTATCTTATAACCTTTTTGTGTTATCACCTTATTTTATATTAAAGTCGATTTTCACTTGGGATCAGTAGGATCATGGCAGTGTGCCATCATCTAAGTAAAACTACCGGGTATACAACTGAAGGATTACCAAAAAGCTATATCATAAATTCAAAGCACCATCCTGTCTATTGTCCTCACACAATAGATGCTTGAAGTTGCAGTTTCCACCAAACAACAAACCAGCCATCAGGCGAAGCCCAAATCTTCAACAATGGCGCTCATGGCTGGGACTGCAGATGGTGACCAGTATTGACGTATGAGCGCCCAAATTTCGCAGATGAAGGATGAATACACCAAAAAAATCAATTACTGGCAAACCCAAATTGAGGCCCAATGGAAAAAACTAAAGACTCTATTGATCATCTTAATCTACATATCAATAATCTCAATGATGATGTTAATGCTATTAATGAGTCAAACAATAATCTCCATGAAGAATTGAACCAGTGCAAGAAGGCAATGAAAGAAAAGAACCAAGTGATTTCCACCTTGCAACTACAAGCTACTAGCCTGAATAAGGAAATAGTGAAATTAAAATTAAAAACTCGAAATCATGTCAATTAGAAAAATGAAATCAATGAGCAAATTTGAACTCTGGCCGATGGGCATTATCAGTGTGCTACAACCCACTCAACTGAAAATTCTTCCAAATATTATGAGGATGAAGCTTCAGAAATAGCTACCAAAACAGACGCTGGGCCACGTTGACAACTGCCTAGCAATATGATTGCTTTGGTCAACACTAACACCTCAAATTGGAATATGATGCCCCAACGCCCTAGTACACCTGGTTCTGGTCAACAAAATAGTAATCATGATAACCAGGAACGGTGAAGCGATAATTTCAAACCAGCAAACCTGCCGGCCTTTGACAAGAATGGAAGTATTACCACCTTTATCAAACGCTAAGAAATGGCCATGCATGGGGGCAGCAACCATAACTAAGCAGTCACCATGATTAACTGCTTGGATGAGTGGAGCATTGAGTTGATTATGCCTCACATTAATGAAAATCCAACATATGCTGAAGTCAAGGAGGCCGTGCTTCATGAATTTGGAGGTCCAGAATGGATGTTGACCAGAAAATCCAAGTTTATGAACGTCAGCTTTAAGAAAGATGAAGCAATTGAAGAATTTGTGGATCAATTCTATCGTGAAGCTCAAATTCTCTTAGGCGTGCAGGCTATGGTTAATTTTGATGCCAAGATAGCACTAGAGCATGCAGTAGAACCTTACCCTAATCTATCAAACACTCTATTGCCTGCTTTCATGCAAAACCTTGTGACATATGAATTGGTTGACTATTTGTGCAGATGCTCAAAAAATATGGCCCTCCTAATACTGGTTACAGATCAGGAACCACTGCCTTTGCTGAAAAGTCCTTTGAAACTAATAAGAAGATTAACACCTCACAGTCAGTGAGTGAAATTACTTTCTTTAATTGCAATCATATAGGTCACTATGCTTCCTGATGCCATCAGCAAAATGTCAATATAGTCTTTCCCAATACCGTGCAGGCGGAGGGAAAAGAACAAGCACAATAGATGCGGGATGCTCTATTGTGCCTGCAACACCAGTCACACCAGATTGACAAGCAAACAATGGCCACAGGGCCTTGATTAACAATGAAAACGATTTTATTTTATTATAAAATGAAGATATCTCAAATGTACATGTGGTAACTCGCTCCCAAAGTAAGGTTGTCACACCTGAAGCCTCTGAAGAAGTCACTAAACCCTATGTGCAACAAATACTTGAAAAATTCCATCTGTCAGGCATGGGGGAATGACTAAGTTCAAGGAAAGAGATTTAGTAGTATATTGTGACACTCATAGCGCAGGCCGCATGCACAAGCTAGCCTCGCTTTGGTAGGGTCCATTTATTAAATTGGAGAAATTGTCTGAAGATGTATATACCATTAAGGATCAAGGTGGGTGGATTGTGAATTGAGTACATGCTAAGTTCCTTCATCTGTATCAAAGAATAATAATAATAATAAAAAGAAAAAGAAAAAAATAACAATAAAAATTAAAAAGTAAAAAGTAAAAAGTAAAAAAGAGAAAAAATAATAATGATAATTGCAAATCATATAGTTTATTTCATAGATTGATGCCTCACAGGCATTAGAAGTAGGTATCCCCTCTTCAGTGGGGGGAGAAGAGCGCGATCAAACCAAAAAAGCCTTCAATGGAATCAGAGTTATGCGGACTTCATACAAGTTCCAACTGTCTAGACCCTGACAGACATGCGCCAAAACCCAAGAAAGCTCAGCATCAGGCATGCTGGCCTTGTTGGCTTAGGGAAGGCTATCAATATGACATTCAAACTTTGAGGAAGGTGAAGAGTTAGACAGTGCAACCCAGGAAGAAGGGTATCCGCTGCTTACATCCAGTCAAGGTGAGGGAAGTGTTGAGGAATTGACTGGACCTAATCGTCAGATATTCAAAATCAACAATGGTTCATGTGTATTCTAAGTATCTGAACTTGGGACTTGTAGCCTAGAAATTTCACTAAATTATATTTGACTATGATGACACGGGCTCAAGAGCTTTGTTGGTTAGGTCAAACTTAAGTTTAAGTTTTGATTTAATGACTTGGGCACGTGGGCCTTGTTGGTCTATGTCAAAATTTGTTTTTAATGTCAGTCAAGTTTTCAATCAAATTAATTACTAATTAGTGATATGAATCGCCTTGGTATGTGCTGCCAATTGCATGTGAAAGTGAATCAGTTCAGCTATTTTGAAGATATGATGAAACGCCATCTCAATGATGATGATAGTGTTTACTCTGACTCTGAGACTGAGCATGATGCCCTGAGTCAAAGTATTTGTAGACGTCATTACAAACTTAGTACATGGCCAAGGGTCACTGAAAAGTAAGGCGTCATGGGTAAGATGTGGTTAACATTGAACCACATAAATAACCCTTGCAATTACACTAATAAAGATATCTTTTAACTTCTGGATTAAGTTTCTAATTTATCTTATAACCTTTTTGTGTTATCACTCTATTTTATATTAAAGTCAATTTTTACTTGGGATCAGTAGGATCAGGGCAGCGTGCCATCATCCAAGTGAAACTACTGGGTATACAATTGAAGTATTATCAAAAAGCTATATCATAAATTCAAAGCACCATCCTGTCTATTGTCCTCACACAATAGACACTTGAAGCTGCAGTTTCCACCAAACAACAAACCAGCCATCAGGCGAAGCCCAAATCTTCAACAGTTAGGAGAGTTGGACATCTGCCCTCCAGGCTTAAAAATAAGAATGCTTTGAAGCAAAGTCAGCTGAATTGGGAAAATGTCAGACATTTATAAGTTATCAATAATTGCAAGATTAATTTAAATACATATAAAAATTTATCAGCCAAAAGAACTGGGCAATTCTCAATAGAACCCCACAAATTGGGGTAACATGATTTTGAATACTTCACAGGCAATTAACCCAAGATCAAGCAGTTGTTTATTCTGACCATGAAGTGGACCATGGGGCTTCCATTAAATGGTACTCATCCATCTAAAACCAGGCTTAACTAACCACCTATGTGGGAACTACCCCCTTTTATAAGCTTGGTGAGGGTTCTCCAAGGTGCAATAAATTTATCAAATGGAGATTGGCTGAAATTTATCAAATTGTTACCCCATGGGTGCGTCTTAACCAAAAATAATTACCCATCCATTGATCAGCCAAAGTAAAGTGAGTTTTCAGAGCTTCAATAGGCTAAAATCCATTTTACTTAATTCAGAATTTACCAAGTTATCTGAACGTCAAGCCTCAATTTTTAAAACTATTTATGATTTATTCAGTGTATTCTCTCTTTTACCCCTGTGCGGTATATAAAAAACATAAAAACTAAAACCTCTTTAATATTTATTTATTTATTTTAGTTATTTTCATTTAGTTGGTGAGACAAGCCCCTCACTTATATTGTTGGATTTGAGGCAAAAAGCACCAGCGATCCTTTTAGCCACAAAATTAACAAGTAGTGAGTTAAAATAGATGAACAAAGTTTTTGCTTTGTTCAATCTGGTGCGCATGGTGTGCACAAAGTAGTTTGCCTTCAGGGAGGGTAATTTTGATGCAGACTCTTTTGGTGGCATCTGCATCTTCTTCAGTTTTGAATCCCATGACAATCCAGCTGCGGTGGATTGTATGGGTGGTAACATACACCACATGAGGGAATAGGGAGGCCTGTGCCTTGCTCTTTTTCTCCCATAAGTTTAGAGAATTGACCCCTAGGTAAAGTCGGAGTTCATGCTCTACTAATGATAGGGGTTGAGTATATTGGATCTCAAGGTATGCTTTTTGTTTGTTAGTGAATTCTACAAACCTGGATGGTGTCTGGGTTTGTGGTTTCTTAGTGGCACTGGTTTCTAGTCCCCCAAGGCGCTTCTTGCCCTTTTGCACACCATTTTGCACATTGACCAAAATAACTTTCTCCCAAATTAAATTTGTTTTATTGATGTCACCCATCTCTTCTGTGTTATTATCAAATTTGCTGTTTGAATTATATCTTTATAATTAATTTGATCATTACAGGAATGAAAAGCTTATGCTCCTATTAATTTGCATAATTAAATTGTGCCATTACTCCTCTTCTATTAGTTACAATTTGATGCAGATAGCATCCTTAATGAATAATTTTGTTTCTTGATGGCACTTAAATACGCTACTGATTAATTGACATATATAGTCAATATGACTCTCAGCACTGTTCCATGATGATTTGTCCAATTGAGTGGCTGCAGTGCCAGGGACTGGTGTACCTCTGTCCTAGTTGGGGGTAGCTAACCATGAGCTAGCATAACCAAGGGTTTAATTCCATTATAACCAGGACACTAGATGCGTCCAAATATAAGAAATGGAGGGTATAATGGTATGAAAGTTGCCCACAGATATGATTTTAGGAGAGGAAAAGTGGAGGGAAGTTTCTGAAAGTTTGGGGTGGTAGATCAGGATTGTTAACACTTTAGTAATTAACTTTAATAGGGTTTGCATAATTTAGCATATTTTTACTGACCATAAAAACTTAACAATATGAATGCTATAGTTATATATTTCATTCCTCTTACTGGATTTATTAGAGCTTGAGTATTTTTAAGTGATACTAATCTTCTTCTGAGCTTCTGGAATTACTGAACGCATATGGTTTTATAAGCCAGTTAAAATCATCTCAATTTCATTGCAGTTATTGTTTAGTAAGCAGTTAAGTGACTTAATTTCACCACATAAAATCTTATTTATAGCTAATCTCACTTCATTGCATAGTTTATCAATATGGAAAATTAATTCTTAGGTTTTTGGCAGTTTTCTCATATCAGGCTTCACCCTGACATGCAGTGCTGTACAACCTATTTTTTGGGTGTTAGTTTTAGGGCATCAACCAGATTCTTACCTTTCAATATTTAGCTTATTGACTCATACAGCATGAAACTATAGCTCAAGAATATCCCCACCTGGTGCATATTGATGCTATATCAAATTAATAGTATAAGCCCTTGCCACACAAATTTCCAGTTTTTGCTAGCTGTGAGTGTCAGCTGGTGAGAATCCCAGTTGGTACTAGTGTAGTGCAGCGTTAAGACTGCATGCCAGATGAAGGTAAAATTAGAGTATGTTAAGCATAATTGAATTCCACTGGCACTTATTCTACACAGTCATGCTATTCCATCCCCCATTGATAAACACTCTTGCCATTTCAGTGAATACTTTGACTTCACACCACTGGACACCTTCATTGGATAGAAGCCCTCAGCAGTGTAGGAGCTGCAACAATAAGTTTCAGAAATAACTGTTTCCAGTTGCAGATGGTTCTGATCCAAATCCCAACCTGGAGTCATTCCTGGTATTGGAATTTCATGAGAAATTACAATAAACAGGCGCTATGAAGGCTACAAAATTATTAGTACCATGGCTCTAGCAAAAATTGACTCAATTGCAACAAAGTTATTAGTTCCATTGCTATAAATAAAGTCAATCAGATATACAGAATCCTGTATGAAAATAGACCAAAATCAAACTACATGAGACAAGAATTGAGGTTCTTTATTAATTAAAAACCAGAGATATTTATAGGGGAAAATTTTGTGGTTCTTTATAAGGATTTCCATGATTCACCTGAGGTAAGATCTTTTTCCCCAGAGGACCAATATTGTTGATTATCATTATTATTAAAAGACTTGTGATGATCAGATCTAATAGAGCTCTTCGATGTGATTGATCTTTTTAGTGAGGGCTTAGCCCCTTCAAAATGTTTGGTCATTTGTTTTTTTCTGGTCATCTCAGATTCCTGAGCTTTTTCAGATTGATTAGACTCACCCATTGTAAAAGGTTGATAACTCCAAAGGATCTTTCTTTGGTCAAATTGAGAATCAAAAATATCTATCATGGATCTTTCAATTTCATTAGACTGAGATATCAAATCTTGATCTGGAGTAGTTTTGGTCATCTTAGTTGTATCTCCAACACCTGGCAAGAGCTGAAGTTGTAACTCTTCATATTCTAGTGCTACTTAAGGCAATATCTCATATTTTATCTATGGCTGCTCATTTTTAGGGGTAAAGTCCACTGCATCCCAATTGGCTACCTTGGCAAGATTTGCATGGTTTCTCCAGACCCTCCATTTGGCTAGAGGGAAAGCAAAGCCATGAAGGCTTTCATAAATGGGTTTAGTGACCTCTAAGTTCACTCAACCAATGGCATGTTCAACATTGGCATCAACTCAGAACCAATACTTTTTTGAGCAGGGTATAGCTGATGTCATGGAAGCAGCTAATAAGAATTAGACTGGGATCCCAGTCAGGGTGTGTGAGCGCCCAGTGGAGAGCCCAGAATGCCAAGGGCACAGCGGTCCATGTGACTAGAAGAAGGGGAGATCTATTGGGGACGTGAGGAAAGTAAATGTTCATTAGTGTACTGAAGGCCCCCAAGGCAAACCAGATGGTTGCAATGGGGGCAACCGCGAGTCTTGTGGGGGTAACCCCCAAGGGCGGGAGAGGCGGGGAGGACAACAACTCCTCCAGGGTTCATGGTTGCTGGCCTTCAGTTTTGAGTAGGTGAGTCTGTGCACCAAGAGTTGCGGCACAGGGCCCACCATGCGTGCAGGGGTGCTGTCGGAGGGGAAAATGGACTCACAATGAGCATTAGGGCTGAGCCCCCTTGGGTGGGGTGCTCTGGAGCCCTCAGGTGGGTGGGATTAGCGGTGGATGAGCCAGGTGTGGGGGCTGAGCTCGTGGACATTGGGGCAGGGGCACCCTGAGGCTGCTCCAATAAGAGAGCGGTCTCAGAAGTCTCAGTGGTGAAGCGAATGGATGGGTTCACATTAGATGGGTATGCTAAAATGGATGGAGAATTGACTCCATCATCAAGAACAAGGCAGTTTACAGTGGATATGATTCACCACCGTGTGGTGGGGTCAAATGACCAGATGACCCATTCAGTGATCATCAGGATAATTATTTGGGTGGCGGCGCGCTTTATTGGATTGATCAGCAGAATTTTGTAAAAACAAACAGGCAGAGTCTTTGGCAAGGCGTTCAGGGTATTCAGGCTTTATTTTAGCTCAAAGCGCAGGAAGAATAGAGAATGAACTGACAACTGCCCCTTGGCAGGGCAGTTGCCTTAAGTATTGGGAGAATCACATAGTGGGGGATGCTGAGAGATTGGGGATTGGCGATGGGATTTGGTTGGCTGATGGGTGGGGGGATGCCCAAAATCTTGGCAAAAAAAAAAAAAAACTTTTGCAGATTTTTCCAAATTTTTGGGGCCAGACCAGGTCAATGGTACCGATCCAGGCCTTGACCATTCAAGTCAGGCTGTTCACACATTTTGGATTTTCCAGATTTGTCCTGGGGGCTGTGGCCTAGGTGCTTGGTCATCTGCAACCCGGTCTGAACTCTCAATCTGATTGTTTACGCAATCTGAACTTCCCAGATCCATCCTGGGGGGTAGGGGCAACTAGTTTGAGTCACTTGTAACCTGGTTTGAAACCCAAATCAAGTTCCAATCTAATTTTTGGACCCGGCCATTCCAGACCAGCTCTGTTAGCCCAGAATTTGCAGACTGGGCTCCAATACTAGCACTGGCTATTTCCTCAAAATTTTGGTATGTTTTCCCTGGTGAGTGAGGGGTTTCAGGGGCTCGCCCATGGCCCCAGGCCTGAATAAACTCCTGGCAGGTCCCCTCTATTAATCTTACCAGGGTTGAGGAGGGGGAGGGGAGAGATCTGACTATCTTTAGGAGGAAGGGCAGTTACCCAGCGCTCATCAACCATGTGCACTAGGTTATCAACTGTGACAGGGGGTCCACTTGGACCTTTGGGTCCCTTTTTGTCTGAAAGGGATGCTGCTCCCTATCCAGTTGTAAGGGCTGGTCCCCAGGACTTACAGCTGATAGCTCCAATTGATGAAATTTTCTGGAGATCAATCTCTGAAAAGTTCTCACTTGTTCACCTTTTCCTTTGTCCACCTTGACTTTGACAGGTCAGATTAGTTGCCAGTGGGATCCAAGTATAGAACCAGTGCAAGGCTTCCATAGCCTTAAAACTGGCTTTAATCCATGACATTGCCTCTTTGAGGAAAATATTGTGTTCCACTCCAGCGCCATGTCAACTGGAATGGCATGACATGCTCATTTGAGGGCAGCAGATGCATTTGAGACCATCTCATATATGTTGTGAGATCTGTCAGCTAGTGGCCCAACTCCCAACTGCCTGAGCAAACTTTGACAAGATATTGGCTTTGTTATACTCCATAGCATTATGGAGGTCAATCCAAGCTTTGAGCTAGGCATTGGTATCAGTGGGCTTTAAATCTTCACAGATGGCAGCTTCCACCATTTGGTGGCTGATGAAGAGCTTTATCCAATCCAGAGCAACTTCAGTGCAGATGCAAGATGACTTGAAAAAGATAGCCATCTCAAGCAAGATCTGGGTTTCCAGCCAGCATTTAGTGGCAACAGTGGAGAACTTATGATCCCTCCAAAGGGCAGCAGTGTTAGGAGAAATATCCTTTATAATCCACTAGACCACCATGTAGTATAGAAATTGAAATATCTCCTGGTACTTAATATTGCAGGAGGACAGCCTCAATGTGGCAGCATTTTCTTTTGAATTAGCATATACTTGACTAGCTTTTTTGGGGGTACCAGATGACAGTGTAAGGCACCAGTTTGGAGGTGAATTTCATTATGATATGGATTATAAAAGCCTTGGAATTAAATCCAGTTAGGTTTGTGGTCACTGCTACTCCACCATGAGAACCTGTGCAAGGTGAGCAAGAAGAGAGTAGCATCCTAAATGATTTCTGAAATGATTGAGAATCATGTACTTCACTATATACTCTAGAAGGAAAAAAGGTGCATAGTGGTACATGATAGGTGAAATGTTTGATGGCTTGATGAAAGGTTCTCTCTTTGGCAAGTTATTTAATAAAAAGTTCAATAATGGGTTCTGATTTGGAGGTGGCAAATGGGCCTGGGCTGTTGGCATCATAATATTTACCAGCACACTGGATAGGAAGAACTGCAATAAAAGTACTAGGTTCCAAATAATCATAACTAATATAAAAGATAGTCAAGGTCAAGTTGTATTAAGAACCTTTATGCTAACTTAAGATTACCCTTAGCTAGCCTGGTTTAATTATACTATAATAATTGAGGGTAGATTACCTCAATTGATCAGGGATGTAAGGTAATAAATTGATGCATTGAGGGTACTGAACAATGCACTTCAGTTTTAGAGTCCATATAACCCCAAAAGTGCATAGGAAGACCCTTAATGCAACTATGATTTAAGCAAATTCCTAAAAATGGATGACAACAATAATTAATTAAACTTGAATTGAATTGAACAAATGTTCCATTTTGAATCAAATCAAATAAAATAAAGTGAATTAAAAAATTAATCAAAATCAAATTAATTGAATTTGAATAACTAAAAAATTAGAACAATTGACACTCAGTGTAAATGAACTGAGAAATTGTTCAGGATTCTAATCCTGACAGACTGTTTGATTGTGGTGGTAGAGGTGAATCAATCCAACAAATTTTTTTAATTTTTTGCTAAATTGAATTGTTTGTCAGATCCATCAGATTTGGATCCAAACATGATGGTAACAGCATTGGGGTTGCAGCCCAATGAATTTGATGAGTGATCAAGTTAATTTGTATTGGGGACAGATACCACTATGCTTGTATTTTTGCCAAAGATTTAGCCTGAAGTATTTAAAGTGTGAGCAGATATATTTTTGTTTGAGATTTATCCTATTGAATTTGTTGGGTGATCATCTCAGATTATGTCAGATTTGGATTCCAATGCAACTGTAACATTGTTAGAGCTTTTGCTCAAGAAATTTGGTAAGCGATTGGTTGCTCAATTGGGTCAATTTGTGTCTGAGAATATTCCCAACACTAATGGAATTTGATTTTGCTGTATATCATCCTAAACTTTTTGTTAAGTCCAATGAGCTTTCTAGGAGCAACTGGCACTGACTCTACCATTTGGAAGACAGCCTTGTATCCTGGTAGAGCAGTAAGTTTGTCTGGGGTTTGTAGCTCTGTTATCAACAAATAAAATTTATTTGAAGCATTAGACATTGGAGTGGATACCAATTCACTTAGAGTGGATCAAGTCTTATCACTTAGAAATGATCAGGTACTATCATCAACAGTGTTGTGGTTGGTAGCTGTGGGAAGTGATCTGTCAGCTTCATTATCCATATTGGATAATTTGGATCACTTTTGTTTTTAGGGAGTGTGCACTGCTTAGGCATGGGAGACAATGCTGATTTGCTTGAAGCAAAAATTGGGCACTATTGCCAATATCATAGGGGCCAGATTTGGCAGGAAGTAATCTTAGTTGCTCTCCATTGCATAGTACTTCAAACTACTGTTTTAATGGAGTGTGAGCTGGCCACCATTTTTTATGCTTAGCACTGATGGGCAGAGAATCCTACTTATGCTGGAGTAGTTAGCTGTGGGGTACCGCTCTATATGTGCAGTATCTCACAAGCAGGAGATGTGTTCTCCCTGGACTTGTTCAGGTCACTTTCAAATTGCAAAAGTGATGCTTAGATGAGAGAACGCATCTTTTGGCTAAAACCAATAAATATACCAAACCATCTAATCATCAAATGCTTGGTAAACCCAAACTAAATTTATCAAAATGACCAAAAACCAAAACAACTTCCCAAAACCAATTAACTTATTAAATCAAAATTTTACTAACTGCTCACTAAAGCTATCAAGCTTATAAATTGACCTAAAACTACCAACACAAGGCAAAACCAATGAGACTATCAATCAATCTAATATCAGATTACTCAGTCATAATAGTATACTGATAATCATTAAAAACATAATTTTCACTTTTTCCATATAAAACTTTTTTTACTATTTTAAAATTATAAAAACTAATTCAAAAACCTTTGCAGACTTGCATACAATGCACCAAAGTTTTATCATAATTGTATAAATGGTATAGGAATACATAAAAGGTAAGCAAATACAAATATTCATTTTTATATATTAGATTAATGCAATAAATCATTAAAGATGAAGTAAGAATATTTAATTCTGGCCCAATGAGTAAGTAAAAGATTTGCATATAGGCTAAAATAATCAAACATATTTAAAATCTATAAGAATTATAAGAATTAATTTTTAAAGCTTGTTATCCAACTTACTCAAATTTAGGCTTTTTAAATTCTATGAACTGTATAAAATTTCTATATCAGAGATCAGGGAGTAAAATTTCATTAAATTAATTAACAAAACAGTTCCTTACTATGTATTTGATCTTAAGCTGAGCCAGTATACTAACTTTTAAGTTCTGTAACTTATAGTTTATATATAAATTTAATCTGAGAAAATATTTAAATTATATACAGCTTTGCTTCTAGTCAATATAATATTAAAAAATTTAAAGTAGCACACCATGTTATATACTTATAATCTGGCTTTCTGGCAAATTTGATTATTTAAAAGGACTATCTTTGATAAAATATAGCCCTGAATCTAATATACAATTAACATTATACTTAAAAAAGCAACTATTTTACATAAATAAGTTAATTTATAAACTAAAAAATAAGATAAGATTAAAGTAAGTTATAAAAAACTTAAGGTTTGCTAACAAGCTAAACCTAAAGAGGTTCTGAAGCAACAAGTTCTAAAGTTTGAGTCACGGTTTCCATATCCCTTTCAATTACTTTGGCCCAATGTTGAACATCTCCCAATTCCTAAACAAAAAATTAGCCTGAAATCTAAGCAACAGGTTCACACAAAGCAAATTATAGATATTTCTTTATGCTTTAAAATTACCTCATTGTAAATGGAAAAAAATTTACAATAAACTAAAAACTTAACTTTCATATTTCATTTTACCACTTTCATGTCCAGTGACACCAACATGTTGTCACATGTAAACCAAACGTTAATTACCAGTGGCAACATGTTAGTGTCACTGGACATGAAGGTGCTAATATACAAATCTACTAAAAATTGATCTAACTCTAATTACAAAACAACTATACATAAGGTAAGTCAAGACAAAAGCAATATAAAAGTATGGTTATTCTAGAGAAAATGTTTTGCGTGCATAGTATCTTAATATTAATCTCATAAAAGAAGCTGACAACAATGTAAAGCCACTTCTTCATATAGTACCCTCATATTTAGCCTGTTTATACACCTTACAAAAGATATTACCTTGGAAATTTTACTTTAAAAAACAATATATATAAAGGCAAAAATCTTTTTCTTAAGAAAAATAATGAAATAAGTGCTAAATGCTTTACCAGCTTGACATTACGTTCCTAAAATCAATTTAACTTATTACCACATTTCAAAAGCTAAAAAAACTTAAGGACTATAAATAAATATAATGTAATTGTCTCAGCTACTAAACAAACTTTTAAATAAGCTAAAAATTATCTACAAAAAAGCTTGGTTCTGATTAGCAATCTTGAGTTGCAAAGGGCAGACAAAAATTAAATATGTAGCTTTTTACTAAAGCCTATAATAAAGTAAAGCTGAAATTATATAAAGCTCATATACAGGGCAGAAAATGCATATCTTAACCCAAAAAATAGCAGAGTGCAGTTTAACCATTTAAATCACTTTTAAAGTGCTTGTAAATCTGCAAAATAATGTAAGCTAAAAGTAAATAAAAAGAAATACAGGTGTACAGGTCTTTGTTAACGAGCCATTTGTTAGTATTTATAAGTTAATCACTTAGCTAAACTAGAAGCTTAGTGTTTTAGATGTAAAATATGGACAAAGTAAAGGTAATTAATTTGCATAAATGATTTCTCCGCATAGATGAAACAAATATATGAATAACTAATAAACACTATAAACTCTTTCTTTCAAATGTCTCTAAAATTTATAAAAAAAACCAAAAGTTGATTGATTTTGTATCAATATTTTCACATATAATTTATAGTCAATTGGCTCTAAAGTCTAAATGCCTTCAACGGACAGCTTTTGCTTCCTAAAATGTCATTTACCGTTTTGTAAGAAGCTCAGACTTTAAAACAAGAATATAAAGCAATTTAAACCCCTTAATAAGTAAATGCACGCTTCTATGACATCAACTACCACAATATAATGGTTTTAACCCAAATTGTCATATTTAGTTCTGTTTAAAACCATATACTTCATCATCATTTAAAAGTTTCTTATATACCAGATCCTTCAATATGGAAAATCGCTGTATTCATATAAAGAATATGTTAAATAACAAAAGTTAAAAAAGCTAATACTTTTATGCTCAACAAAGACCCTAGTATTAACGCTTTGTGTTGCGATAGAATAAGGTTTGACTAAAAAAGTTTAAACAGTAAACTATAAATATTTAGCTTAAAGCAACAACTCTGATATACTAACTTCTATTAAACAAACTATAAAAGTTTAAAATTAGTAACTATATGATGTTAGCAACTTGTGCATAGTTTATATGCTACAAGTATACTGATCATATAATTGAGTCATAAATATTGATTGTATAATAATGTTAAGTCAACTTCATATAAAACCACAACAAATATGTTTGTTCAAAAAGCTACTTGATTTATTACCCCAAAGTCAAATTGAATTGCCAGTTTTCATAATAATAAATGACTCAAACCAATGAAAATAATACATTCCAGCTTTAACAGACATATGCTGTTAATGTAAAAAATAACATAAAAGAAATCCTATGCTTTAGAAATTCAAAGCTAAACTCTAGCATTGCGAGTCCAAAATAAAAAGAAAGCAAAAAGTATAAATAAGATTAAAGCGTCTTAAAATATAACTTTTAGTGTTTATATCTACGACCCTGCAAAAATACACTATACAATACGAAAAATAAAATTTTAAAGCTCTATAATCTAGATCCAAAAATGTTACTTATAAATATATAGTAATAAAGCAAATCCGAGCCTGTCAAATTTGAAGACCCTATCGTGTAACCCTTTGCGGCCTAACGCTGTTTATACATTAATTTGCGCCACAATTATGTTGAATCTCAAATTTTTTTAATAGGTCTACTATTTCACAATTTTCACCTCGTATATAATTGTGAAAATTTGATATTAAAAAATCAAAAATTGGTTTAAAAATTGATTTGCTTTTAGCTAAACAATTTATAGTGTGGAAAATAAAGAAAGAGTTAAGATCTAAAATACTTATATTCAAAAGACTTTTTCCCAAACACGATTCAAAGCTCTTTAGCCCTGATGATAATATAACTACTACTCGAAAGAATTTCAAATACCTTTTGAATAACCACAAGCGCCGACCATAAAGTAGAACAAAAATTAAATTAGAATAGAACGTACCTTCAAGGCGTCATTAAATTGACGAACTAAAGCAAGCCACTGATCGGTTTGCTTATGAAGTTTTATAGCGTGCTGAGAGAGTTCTGAAACTTCCTTAGCTTCTATTTTCTTTTGTTTTTGAAGAACCTCACTCACTCTATAACCAAAATGTCAATGCAAAAAGTTGCCGTTTCCAACTTGCTGCATAACCTTCTAAACATCAAATGGTTTGTTTGCAACCAAAAAGCAAAACTAAAAAAAAACTTTAAGTCGCCGCTGCACTTTTTGTAACAAAGTTTCTACTGTCAATCTCACTTAAACTTGAATGAAATAGTGAGATGAAGTAAAAAAAGATGTCACATCTCTAACTCATACCCTCAACATAACAAAATCACAAAGAAACTGTAAAATGATTTCTATGAAAAGGATATGAGTATTAAGACAAAACATGCGTGAAAATAAGTACAGCGGAAAAAATGCAAGGAAAAAGAGGAAAAAACAAAACCAGTTAAAGTATCATTAGCTCATGTTTTTGCAAAAATGATGCAATAAATTAAGTTTCGTGTTAAGAGTGATTTCTTTGTTGGTACAAAACATCAACGCAATGCTTTATACAAATATAAATCGATAGTTAAAAGAAATCGAACTAGCTTTCGTCAAAAACAAAATGAACGAAATAAATACATTCTTACTAAGAAGCGTAAAATTCTTAAATTAAGAAAGCATATAATACAATTAAGCAAGATGTTACTTTTAAAACAACCCTTGGAAAAATTAAAAGTTAACTTTAAGAAATTGAACTGCAAGAGAAAAAATAAAGTTAAATAAATAGAAATGAAACTTGAATCCGATTTGGGACTACCTAAGAAAACAAAAAGGTGAAATAACAATAGAAGCCTTATTAAAGAAACCAAACTTACCTTTGAGTCATTCGCTCAGCGAGTACATCCGTCGCGTCGCGAACTGCTTGTTTCGCCTCTCTTCTAAGTTGAGCTTAAAAGTTTTAGAGAGCGGTAAAAAGTCAAAAAGGGTATCAAGACCTTGAGTTAAGTAACAAAACCGCTATAACAAGCGCACGCCTTTTTTAAGATGAAAGTGCAACAAAAAATAAGGAACAAAAATGAAATTACCGTTATTATGTTTTAATTTCGCCATATGTGCCTGATGATCTTTAAGGAGTTGAGAGAGCATCTTGACTAAAAGGTGAGTACAAGAGTAAAATAAATGTAGACTCTAAATTTAAGCTTAGAAGGCTGAGAAAACTCGAAAAGTTTGGTTTTTGGCGTGTGCAGAATTTAAAGCCACTACTTTACAAGCCTGCAAATATATCAAAAAACTTTTAATATAAAAAAATCTCTTGTTTCACAAATTAAAAATCTAAAGTTAAATTTTACACTCAGCTTATGAAAGAGGATTAAATCAAGCTTATATTGTTCTTTCTTCTGTAAAGCTATTTGCTGTTATGGGCAATAAATAATGACTTTGCTAGGGATACGTTCGTATAAGCTCAGTCGATAACCGACTTGAAATTAGGATTGCTAGTATGAGAGTATGTGTATGTGTAACAGTGCAACTATAACCTGTGCAAGATCTATTGAGCAGTTTGCAGTAGCCAACATTCGAAGAAATCAAATCAGGGCACTTCATGTATTCTAACTAGGTGTAGCCTGTTCTACAACCATGACATGTATTTTTATTAGCTTGTATTAATAAAGTCACAACTAACTATGAAGGTTGACTATTGGGCAAAAACTGCTTAATAGACTATATTTTTGGTGTAAACTCTGCAATCTTTTATTGTCACCTTGTCAAAAAGGTTCCTATGACTTTCATCTTAACTTGCTAAAAGGGCTTAGTTCTTAAAATGCAACATAAATTTGTCTATGGCTGAATAATAGAGAGGTCAAATGAATAACAACTGAATCAAGTGTCTGACCTTGGCTTTTGTTGATAGTCATAGCAAAAGCAAGTCTAAATGAAAACTATTATTGTCTTAGTATAAAGGGAAAGATCAGGGTTATTGGATGCAAGAATAACTCTTGGAATAAGCAAATGATAACATTAAAAAAGTAGTTATGATTTTACAGCCAATGACTTTTGAAATCATTTTCTTGATGAACATTATGGTGCTATTGCAAAGACCTTTTGTTAAGGTTTTGTAGCAACAGTACTACTGCACTACTTTCAAGTTAAGTCTATGAGGAGGTATACCTCTAAGTGTTAAAAAGTTTATAACTATTGGATAGGAGATGCCTCATTGGTATTTGCATTTCCTTACTGAATAGGATTTATACTAGTATAGTGTTTCAACTTAGATTGAATGCATCTAAAAATAATTTCTTTAAATTCAAGTGACTTATGGTTTTTGGAATCAGGATTTTGTAGTTAGCAATGCTGTCATCTCACCATCTAGTACTAAAAAAAATGCTGTCATCTCCTTATTGGATGACTTCCAGAAAGACAGCATAAACAATAAATCTTTTCAATGCAGAATGAAGAAATTTCAGAGATGCATTTCTATAATCCAGGCTCTTGTAGTTTTCCATTCCCAAGCTTTAAAAACAAATTGTAAAAGCCTTGACGTTCTGATAAGACAATAACATCATTGGCATGCCTGTTTTAGTCTAACTTTAAGACCTAAATATCTTTCCAACACTTACTATTATTCATACATGAAGAAAATATTTCAGTTCTGCTGCCATGTAGAAAAACAGGGAGAATTTCTTTAAAATCTCCATCAAAAAGAAAGATCATACCACCTAATAGTTTTTTACAAGGAGCTGTTGGTATTTCTCTTTTCTGGGTGAAGTGTAAGTCCAGGAGAGCATCCCCTTTACCTAGACCAGGTGGTGTTCCCATTTCCCATTAAGAAGGGTCCTAAGAGGGCAGCTGTCCCCCTCATCATGCATGGCAATCTTGCCCATGTGGTAGATGAGCATTGGTAACAGTCATCCCTCTGAAGATTCCACTACCTGCCCCCACAATTTCTTCTGCTAAATTAGTATGGCAGATTGAAGAAATTTGTGCTGAAATATCCAAAAACCTTAAACCCACAACAAAAAAGCCCAATGGATGCACACATTCAGGAAATAGAGTATCAAGGGTCAAATCTTCAGCACTACTCACCAGTGGCATCAAGCCACTGGGAAATGATGTTTATGGTTCAAAACCAGCTTTAAAAACATCTGGAACAAAGCCCAATGGGCGTATACCTGTCAAAAAAACGTGTCCTGTATTAAATCCCCAGAAAAACTTACCAATGCCATCAGGTCATTGATAAATATTGTTGTCAATTTATAATCTGCCTCCAAAACTTTGAAAATAAAGCACAATGGGCTTGTGCCCTTTAAGATGAATGTGCCTTATATAAGATCTTTGGAAAAACTTGCCAATGGCATCAGGTTATCATTAAAAGTTACCTCCAGCTCAGAACCCTCCCCTTTCATGTCAGGATCTTCATTTGATAAATCTCACTTTGCCAAATGGATGCTATAACAACTGGGTATAGTCAGGTTGGGTATCCCAAACCTGTTCCCAACCCTTTGGGAATGTCCCTGTGTGTGGGGAAGCCCTGGGAGGTTCCCATTGCCCATTGGATAAGATGCCATCATGATAACCATCAAAGAAGTGGTAAGGCCACAATTTGGGCATCAAGGCTGAATTGGCAGTGCCTTGCCCCACCACCAACTCTTTTGATATCAATTCTAATTAGGTTCATTTTCATTCCCCACTTGCTCAAAGTTTACCAGGTTAGGTTGAGTCTTGAGAGCCCCAATCATGATCCTATCTCAGCAATTCCCTAAATCAGTCATTTATTTAATAAGTCATAGCATACTGAGGAAATTGTTAATTAATTTATATTTTACATTTCCAAAGAAACCATTTTCTGAACCCTATCTTATCATGAAATTTAAACCACCTTTTATAACTAATTTTTTCAAAAACCCATGGACCCCAGTGCCATATTTGCCTGGTTCATCACTAGGTTTATATACAAAACTATGGCCCATGGGCGCTCTTTGGTAAAATTTGCTCCCTATCTGATAAAAGTTGATCAAGCAGAAGTGCCTCTGTAATTTGGGCTTGTGTTGGATTTTTAACCAAATGATATTCCTCACATATTAATGAAATTAGTGTAATAGTTAATTGAGGATGATTGCTGATTAGTTTGCTAATTTTGATTAATAATTAATGGTAATTTCCCAATTTGTGCTCCCTGTCAGAATCCAGCAAGGGTTATGCTCGCTGGTGCTATGTGCCGCTGGATCCCACAATGGAATATTTAAAATAAATAATAAACTCTTAAGAAAACTAAGTTTTTTACTTTTTGTTTTTATTTGTGCAGGGCAAACCAGAAAAAGCTCTCCTATTCAATACTAATATTTCATATTTAAACTAATTTGAATCTCAGGGCCATGGAAATTTGGGGCTATAGTATTAAAAAGCTGAGTCATCCAAATTAGAAAATATAGGCCTTTGGCCTATCAGAACGAGGGTAATATACTGTGGCAAAACCAACCCATGTGGAATGATTGATAAATTGCACCCAATCACCAGCAGGTAAAATCTTCTCACCTCAGGGGAAAACAGACCCATGTGGTAATGGACACCTTGAATTTGACTGAGGAGTTGGAGCAATCCTACTATCAGTTCTTACCTTATTAAGCTAATTTTGTTTATAAAACATATTTTCCCAATGGGTAGGGTTCCACCAAGAATCCGCCAGGGTCTTTTGGATGATGGTATTCATATCCTCATTAACCATAGTATTATTAGAAGACTGGACATGTAATTGGCTGATCATAGTAATGGATTTGGGGGCATTTTTACCTCCAACATTCTTTTTGAAAGTCAAGAAGGAGAATGTCTGACATTACCCCCCTCAAGAATGTTGGGGGGAATGTAGGGCTGTAGGAAGCGACCATGTACCCAGTTTATAGTAACTCCCATGGCTAATGATTTGATGGAGTATTCATTGCCTCTTTTTGTAGGTGATGGAGAAAGGTCCCTCCAAAATTGAGCCAAGCTTACCGCTTCTTGGAGTGATGCAGTTATGGCAGTATAACACCTTATTCAGCCACCTGAAATAAGGAAGGGGTGCGGAGCTCATTGGCAGCCTACCCTTCTTTAGTCACCGTTTTTGCTAAGTTGGTCATAGCTTCAGCTTGAAGTTAAATAATTTGGTTAGCTAACCTTCACATGGCTTTTTCAGGCTCCTCTCCTCTAGAGAAGACATCCTTAGCTAGAAGAGCAGGTATGCCTGGTTCCCTGCCATACAAAACTCAGAAAGGGGACATTTTCAGAATCCGGTGATAACTAATCCAGTAGGCCATAAGGGCACTGGGTAAGAATTGATCCCAGTGAAGTGGATCAGAAGAGGCCATTTTGCGGAGGGTAGAAACTAAGGTTCCATTGGCTCTTTCCACTGCCTCATTGGTAGATGGATTGTACGGAGCTGAAAAGAGTTGTTGGGCTCCCATGGAGGTAGCCAGGAGTTTGACTACTCTGGGGGTAAACTTCTTGCCATTATTGCAGAGTAGTACTTGAGGGCAGCTATGTCAAGTGAAAATGTGTTGATGTATGAAAGTGGCAGTTGCCTTGGCTGTTTGGGCAGGAAGCGCCACAGCTTCAACCCACTTAGTGAAGTGGTCGATGGCTACTAGGATAAAGCGGTTGTCACTAGTAGACTGTGGAAGGGGACCTATGACATCCAAACTAATAGTGTGGAAAGGTTGTTGCGGGGTAGTTGGTTGATACTGGTATCTAGTCTTGAAACCAGATTGTTTCTTGCACATAAGGCAGGCTTCCAAGACATCAACTATAGCTTCCATCATTCCATCCCAATAATATCAATCCTTAAGCCACTCATAAGTTTTCTTTGCCCCTCCATGGCCTAAAATGGAGTGAGCTTTGAGGATAACAGGTACGCGTTCTGAGGGCTGGAGATAAGGCAGCCACTTCACCCCCACTTGCTTATACAACTTCCCATTTTCCACTTTGGTGTTGCTCGAGTGGCGGGCTAACATCTTCTGAACTGGATCGTCTTCATCCTCCCATTCATTGGGAGTCATTAATAGATCATGTAACCTTTCTGCCTCGCTATTATCCAAATGGAGGACTGGCAGGTGAGACAACCCAGCCACAATCATATGACAAGTTCTGGCATGGTGTTCAATTTTCATATCATAAGGCTGGAGCTTTAGAGCCCAGCGAGCTAACCACCCAGTAGGGTCCTACATATTTTGTAGCCACTTCAATGAAGCGTGGTCAGTAACTACAGTAAAGGTGGTCCCATAGAGGAAAGGGCGATAGTGCTTTACAGCCAACAAAACAGCCAGGCACTCCTTTTCTGTTACGCTGTAGTTGCGTTCAGGCTTTGAAAGCATTTTACTGAAATAAGATACTGGATGATCAATACCGTTTTCATCTAGTTGGCCTAAGATGGCCCCAACGGCGTAGTCCAAGGCGTCCACAAACAGGATAAAGGGTTTTTTGTAATCTGGGTGTCATAGAGAGGGCATCGTTGTAGTAGCTGCTTCAGGGTCTCAAAAGTGGCTTTTTGTTCAGCGCCCCATTGGAAGGGGATATTCTTCTTCAGTAAGCAAACAAGGTGCTCACTGAGTTGTAAGAACTTAGGGAAGAACTGATAGTAATACCTCATCATCCCTAGAAACACCTGTATATCCCGCAAATTCTTAGGAGGAGGCATATTTGCAATGGCTTTGACCTTGTTCTGTAGTGGTTGGATTCCTTTTTGCAAAATGGTGTGGCCAAGGAAATCCAATTTTCGCTGAAAGAAAGTGCTCTTTGATGGTTTCAATTTGATATTTGACTTACGTAGCCTTCCAAACACCTCCTTCAAGTGATAGAGGTGGTTGTTGAAGGTTTTTGAGAACACTTAATATCGTCAAGATAAATGATGACGCAGGTTAGCTTTAAGTCTTGCAAGATGTGATCCATCACACGCTGAAAAGATGCAGGTGCATTGCACAACCCTTGAGGTAATTGAGTGGGTTGGTAAAGTCCTTCACTGCAAATGAGAGCACATTTTTCCTGGTCCTGTGGAGAAAGGTCCATTTGCCAATAGCCACTGGCCAAGTCCATGGCTGAGAAGAAGTTCAAGCTGGATAGTTGGGCCAGGGCATCATCAATGCGAGGGATAGGATAGCTATCCTTCTTCGTGAGGTTATTTAGCTTGCGGTAGTCCATGACTATCTGGTGACCTCCATCTTTCTTTTTAATTAATAACAGTGGGGAAGACCAAGGGCTTTGAGAGGGAACTAGTAACCCCGCATCCAGTAACTGTGTGAGTTCTGTCCTTATAAGCTGTTCCTCCACCTTTGACTTGCAATATGGTTTTGATCAAATGGGATGGGCATCACCCACACAATGGAGTTGCACCAGCCCTTCATGTGGCCATAGTCATGAGCTGACTTGGAGAATATGTCACTATAGTCATCAAGGATATTATGAACTTTCTCCAGCTCATTTGGGGTCAGCTCATCTGAAATATGGACGTTTGGTAAGGTAAACACCAGGTGGTCCGAGGGTAAACCCAAATCTGCCATTGACCCTATGGAGTGGATTTGTTCAACGTCCTCCAAAGGGATTAAAAATCCTCGGCCTACCTCTTGGTGTTTCCGTATGATCATGTCCTTTGCGGTGAGGTTTCCCAACAGTAGAGTAATAGGTCGCTGGTAGGCTGGGTCTAGTAGCCCAGGTAATACGCGAGGCTCCAAAGGACTAAGGCCCTCAACACTTATGAGGTTCAACAAACAGTGGTGTGGGATTTGGAGCGTGATTTTCGTGTCAACCACTTGTTGTTCACCTGGCTTAATCACCACCTCATCTGCCGCATAAATGGAATACCATCGCTAGCCTCCACTGAATTGGGCAATTTCTTAGTGTTGTGCCCAGAGGTGACATAATGTAAAGGCAAAGCGGAAAAGGGGTATTCAACCAGGCAGGTGTAGTCATTCTTGATGGGTTCTTTATTGGATAAGACTAATGGAACTTCGTAGTTCATTAAAGATAGGAACCCTTGCTTCATGTTGATGATGCCTTCATACTCGATCATAAATTGAGTACCTATGAGCATATCATAGGAGTTATTATTAAGGCCACAGCAGGGGGCCAATAGGATAAGCTTCCCAACGCGAATGAGAAAAGAGGAGTAAGCACCAAGGGCGCGGGTGTTGTTTGGGCCCGCAGTTCCAAACTCCTTGGTATAATCCAAGTCAGGCATCAGTTTAATCTTTTTCATCAGCTGAGATGAGATTACATTCACTGAGGAACCTGTATCCAGGATAGCTATCACCCGGACTTTGTGAATGACTACTTCAACCTTGGTAAGTGTGCTTCCAAAGTTGGCTGACAGCGCTAAGGCCTCCTTGAGATGGAAAGTGGAGGTTAATTTGCGTGTGGTCTCATGGTGAGTCTCCAGAATAGACTGCATGGTATGCCCTCACTGTAGAGGGCAAATTAAGCTTGTTAGGAGCTGATCAGCATTGCTGGCTATGTCAATACTCGCCATACAACCTATAACTTGGTGGAGATAGGTATCCTCAGATATGGTGGTTTCATCTACTCCTTCAGCGTTTAGGTGATTAGGGACCTCCACTTCCGCGGGAGCTCCCAATAAGTAGTACCCAACATCATCATAACCCCCCTCAGAGTCAGCCTCAGGGGTATTCTCAACTATGGGCAAGGTTGTAATTGAAGTAGGGGAGACAGCCACAAGAGGTTGGGTAATTAGCTTCACTTTAACTAGCATTTCCACAACCCCAGTAGTTCTGGAGGATATACCCTTAGGGCGCGCACCTATTGGCTGAGCTGAAGGGGAAACCACAGTAGGGATCTCTGCTTTGCATGAATGAGATGATGTCCGCTTTAAGTTGCACCAAAGAAGCAGGTTTTGCAGGGAGAATAGGCACAGGTCGCCTCACTTCCAACGGTTCAATAGGCAGCAGCTCCTTAATGGTTAGAGCGGAGGGGTGCCCCTCCTCTTCATAAGTAGTTGCACCTAAAGGAATATGGGAGACGTCTAACAAAGCCTCTTTTATATCGTAGAAGGTTGTAAAGTGGCGTTTAACTGATATGATATGCCTGGCGAGATAGGGTTGTGAAGCTAACCCTATTAATATGGCGGTGATAGCATTATCCAGGGTAATCAGGTTAGACGTAGCCAGCCTTTGAGCAGTGAGATAGAACCGCTCAGCAAAACTAACGAGGGTTTTGCCCTCATACATGGTAAGGCGCATGAAAGCCTGTTTTTCCCTGTATAAGCTCTGCTTGGATCCAAATTCAGCCAAGAGGGCCTTCTTAACATCTGGCCAGGTGTGCTGAGGATCCAGGTGAGGAACGATCAACTCTTGAGCTTTGCGGCTTAAACAAGGAAGAATGTACTGAAATTTATGTTTATCAGTGGCGCCATCCATAGCAGCTTCATAAATGTACAAAAAGGAAGCAATGCTCCCTTTACATGGGCTGTATCTTTTATAGGTAATTTAAATGGCCGTTGCTCTAGCTTTTTTAGATGGGAGAAAGAGCTGACTAGTTGCTTCTCAAGAGCAACTAATAATGATTCAGTTGAAGAAGAACCAGAAGAGCTGCTCACATTTACAGCCTCCATGTTAGTAACCACAGTTTAGTGTACAGATGTGCCCCTGTAGTAAGCACCAAATTGTCAGAATCCAGCAAGGGTTATGATCGCTGGTGCTATATGCCACTTGATTCCACAATGGAATATTTAAAATAAATAATAAACTCTCAAGAAAACTAAGTTTTTTACTCTTTGTTTTTATTTGTGTGGGGCAAACTAAAAAACTCTCCTATTTGATACTAGTTTTCATATTTAAACTAGTTTGTTTCTTGGGACCATGGGTATTTGGGGCTATAGTATTAAAAAGCTGAGTCATCCAAATTAGGAAATATAGGCCTTTGGCCTTTCAGAATGAGGGTAAATATTCTGTGGCAAAACCAACCCGTGTGGTAATGATTTGATAAATTGCACCTAATCACTAGTGGGTAAAATCTTCTCACCTTGGGGAAAACAGACCCATGTGGTAATGGACACCTTGAATTTGACCGAGGAGTTGGAGCAATCCTACTATCAGTTCTTACCTTATTAAGCTAATTTTGTTTATAAAACATATTTTCCCAATGGGTAGGGTTCCACCAAGAATCCGCCAGGGTCTTTTGGATGATGGTATTCATATCCTCATTAACCATAGTATTATTAGAAGACTGGACATGTAATTGACTGATCATAGTAATGGATTTGGGGGCATTTTTACCTCCAACATTCTTTTTTGAATTCAAGAAGGAGAATGTCTGACACCCCCCATTTGGTTGGGTTGAGCTGTCTTGATCTGCAGGATCAAGAAAGTATTGGGCATCAGGCTGATAGAAAATTGGTGGGTCTCAACACCAGCGACTGAGGCCGAGGATGGTGAGATAATTAATACATTAATTAAGATGATAAATTACTTATATTCAACATCAAAAAAGTATTGGGAGACGATCCCAATAGTTTTTCAGTTAAATTTTGACACTGGTGACTTATGAGAAGATGTCGAACCAATTAATACTAACTGTTTAAGCTCAGCTTTTATCCCTGCACCAACTTCATGTGAAAATGATTGTGGGATTTCCTGCAGAAAGTCAAATCTCGGAGGTCTGTCAACTTATGCCAAGGATGCTGAACCCATTTAGTATAAATTAAATTAAGTTGAATCAAATTTTGACTTTGTGAGAGTATCAGGCAGAATCCCCCAACAGTATTTTAGGTTTAAATTGGCACTGGTGACTTATGCTTAGGATGTCAATATATTTGATTAATTCAAATTATGATGAATCAAGGATCAATGTAATCATGGACATTTGAGGATGATGAGCATTGCCAGTAAGAGTGCTGATAAATACTAAGCCTGGAGAATCACCAGTGAGTACTGATGATGCTGGCATAAATGCCAATGATGTGGACAGGCAAGAAATGCCTATAAATAGTTTAATCTCCCTCTTAATAAATCTATCTTCTGTATTCCCATCTTAATTAAGTTTTTAGTTAACAGTAGTTAGCTTAGCTTTTAGAAATGGGACTCAAGATCCCCAGTTGTTAGGTGCTGGGTTAAAACACCTGGAGTGGTTGGCACAACCAACTTGCAACCTTGAACTAGATGGAAACCCCATGAGAACCTAATCAACTAGAAGCCACAATGATGAACTGGAAAGATTGAAGGGGAGAAACCCTGAGGGAGTCAAAAGAGGCCGCTGAAGCACAATTGTTGGACAAGTTTCAAAGAGGACCTCTGAGCTATAATAAGTGGTTAAGCCTCAGAAGGAGAAGTTGTTGGTCTGTTGGATTGGTGGGTTGCCCTGCAAATTTCTAGGGAAAGGTCACCAATGATTGTGAAAAAGCAAGGGCCAGCAGTCTTCATACTGTTAGGCCTGGCACACTAATGGAGTCACCTATTATTGAGAATGAAAAATTCTCAACAGCTTGTCATTTGGGTGCTTCAGCATTCAGATTGGCAGGTCAGTCTAAATTTATCTTGCTGCTTCCATGACATGAAGCCCCTTACTAGGGGTCATGCTGCGTTAATATTAAATTATTGATGTATGCCTAATTGTGCTCTTCATTTAATTGAGTTGAGTTAATTCATAGTGTCAGGGACAATCCCTGATATATTTAATGATACCTCAATCACTGGCAATTTATGCCAAGTATGATCAATTAATTAAACTGATTTTATATCAAATTGATACCAGCAACTGAAGTCAAGGATGTCAAAAACAATTGTAAGAGTAATTTAGGTTCATGGGGAACCTCATTTTCTGTCAAAAATAAAAATCACATATACATTGAACGATTTACTAGTGAATTATGTAAAGGATAATCATATTACCAATGGAATGCTGAGTTAACAATAGTAGAGTGAGCAATGACCATTCTGCCATCTAGGGCTATAAACTACCAATGACTAAAGGCCAAAAGTATTGAAGATGCTTTAATAAGAAGTAACTGTTTTTTTACTTTTAGGGATAAATCCCAATAATTATTCAAGTACTATAATTACTGGCATCTAAAGCTGAGGATAATTGATCATTGATTTATTATCTATGAATCTTTATTAAATATACTAATAGCAACCAATGCTAAGAGTTTCACTAGATAATGTAAGGATCCTGGACGCTCTTATAAAATCGGATTGGTTGATTCATTCTTTTCAATCAAAAAAGGGGACCGTTACTGATCTTTTCCATTAGAAAAAATATTGTTTTTAGGCACACCCTTGAAAAAGTTATGGGTGTCTTTTAGGGCCCCTCATTTTTATCTACAACAAGTCAAAGAGTGTAAGGGGATAATTTTGCTGCAAAGTTTGACTCAGCTGAAGCTTATATCATGGAAAATAGAAAATCTACAACAAAATCCAAGCATAATTTGTTGGATCACGACTAAAGTTTCAGTAGGAGCACCATCCCAGAACTTTATTCAGCAATGATCCCTCTAAGGGTAAGAAATTTTTTAGGAAAATTATGAGATATGCTGGCATTCTGGAACCATGATGGAAGCAAAAAATTTGGCAATTAGACCACAAATTGAGCACCTGCAATGTGCTTAGCCAAGCCATGATGAAAAAGCCACAGTGCTTTGAAGAAGATTCATGAATCCTGGTTTAAAAAATATTCCACATTCCCCTTTCCTCAGTTCCTTTAACTATAAAAACCCTGTATTCTGCTGATAGTTGAGCGTTAGGTATTTTGTACTATTCTGAATATACCTTTAATTTAGCCAAAGGCATTTTAAATTTTTTTAATTCTCAACTAATCTGACTTTCCTAAAGAAATCACCCCAACCAATGGAAGGCATGTAACCATTTGTTTCAGTAATGATTGTGGCTGACAAATTGTTTATTTCAGCTATTGCATCTCTCAGCACAAAAACCATTGTGATTATACCCTACAAGTTTCACATGATGCTCCTACTCAGAAGAATGAATATGGAGAGTATCAAAATGAGCAAAATGATCAACTGCTAAATATAATCTGTTATGATTACAAAAAACACAAAAAATATAATTCAGCAGTCACTAGTTGAGGAGATATTGTTGGGATTAAACCCAATGAAGCAATTATCACCCCTTGGTACCAAGTGAATATTCAAAAGAATTAAAGTATGGACCAAATATAAACCAAGGAAAGTAGATCAACCCATCACTCAATCCAACCTTCCCTGAACATAGAGGAAACAGGAAAGACAATTCAAAAGATGCTGCTCAAAGTGAAACTGATACAATCATATCTGTCAAAACAATTGTCTCCTCACATTATCAAGCATGAATCAAAGTGAGTTGGTAATATAACCAAGTGCAATTCTCAGATGAATAAAACAGTCTCCTTCCACCAACACTTCCAATTGAACCCCCATACTTGAAATGTGGTCAAGATTACTACCAGCACTCAGCTTAGTGTCTGGAGTGTAAATAATGTTAATCAACCAATGATTTTTGCATTTATCTCTGCATTATTCCTATTTGCATATCATCAGAACGAGATGCCTTATTAGACTTTGGATTCTATTGTGGGTGTTAGAGTACCCCTATTAGAAGCTAAGTCTTTCTCTGGAACTTTAATTGTCCAACATAGTAACCCATCCAATTAACACCACCATCATGTAATTGGCTCAGGATCTACTGAACCTGGGTACATAAACTGCAAAACAGATCTTATATTGACTTATGCGCACCCTCATGACTGTTGGTCATGGGTGGAGCTGATCAAGGTCATCAGACAAGTACTGCTCAATTGAGAAATTAACCAATTACCCCACAAGTTCTCAAGTGTACAATGTAACTGTGATAGGGCCCCCTCATGCTCCTCAGACAAAGTGTCATGGTCAAATGACATCATAGTGGGGACCAACCCCAAGGATAAGGCTGGGAGCCAGGAGGCCCAGAAGGTGAAGCTACAGGCCCTCCCTGACCTCAGGCATACACTAGACCAACGCTGGGTACAGGCTAATATGCCCAGGTTGGCACTAGTAAGGTTCCAAATTGCCTAGCCCCTTACATCAGCCCGGGCATTAAAATGGATGGTTTACCAAATTAATGCTAATGGTTCCATTTGGTTAGTCAAGGAACTGGGTTTCAAAAACTGTTCCATTAACAAAACAACGCGTTTGGGTTGGGTCCAACTTCAATCAATTACTCAAGTGAAGTCAGTTTCAGCATATTCAACCAATTTGGATGAAAGTGTCTGCCTATTGGTGGGTCAGTGCTTGGGCCCACTTCAGCATACCCCATATTCCCCCGCCATAGTTTATTTATGTTTCCCATGACCAACACTCCTTGTTTGTTGACTTCCTAATAAAATACTCCCCCGTTTTACCGTTTTTAACTGAATGATATTCCAAAAAATCCTATGCATGGACCCCCTCAAGGAGGTCTCACGCTACATTAACATTTCATTTTATCTATGATGAGCTTATCCCCTCATGCACCGTTGGTTCGCCCAGGTACCCTCTAACCTGGGGCGTTTACCCCTTTTTCCCCTGTGCACCTCATCGCTTTTGGGTGGTTGTTTATTGCACTCCTCTTCTTTAGTTATTATGGCTCAAGCACCCTCTGCTGAGCTTTCATAGCTTTAGTATTAATGGCTAGTTTCCTTGCATTGGCTCTGTGCACCGAGCACCCCCATGCTGGAAACAGGAGATTTATAGACACTCTCCTTACATTAGTCAACCAACCTCATAAAATTGTGTGCATGAACTTTTTCCGTGTGGGACTTTTCTGGAGTAAAAATGGTTTTGCCATATGAGAGCCTCAGCTGTGGTCAGCGCACAACTGTTTTCCCTTTTTCCCAAACATTGGAACAACTTGGCGTTATTATGGTTGCCTTCAACTGGAAAGTATTCACCCGTCATTCTTGTACCTGATGGATACGGATGCTTTGATGTCCAAAAGTTGTGATTCCCTGACTCTCCACCAAAATTATCAATTTCCATTTTAACAAATGAGTTTTCCTTTGACAGCGCGTTCAGACAATGCTGTCAGAATTAGCACAGATGAGTCTGAGGTTGTTGGCCTTGGATAACGTTGGGCATTCCATTGCAGTGAAGGGAATAGGGTTGTCCACATCTGAAAACGCGTTTTATGATGAAAATCTTATCCAAACCTCTGAGCCTTTCCTTAGCTTTTAGAGATTGGAGGAGAACCCTATTCCAGTATATCAAATCACCCCTAAGAACCCTCGTTTGACCCCTACCATGATCTGGGGCACTCAGGAAGCATAGAAAGAACTTCGTTTAAAATATAATAATGTATATGCACCTGCATAAGGCATGGTGGGGTATGTGGCCTCAGTATATAGAGTGGCCAACTATCCCTCCCCTTTTATGATTCCAAACATACTCTGATGGCTTGATTGAGCCAGAGGAAGAATTCTTTGGTGAGGTGTTATCATTGTCTACCATAAATAAAGACCATTCCGGGTATTTTCTACTGACTGCTACCCTCTCCTCTCCTTTAAGGAAGATCATCACTACTATTTTGGTGGATACTGGCGCCTCTGAAAACTTTATGGATCAGAGCCTAGCTGACTACCTTGGACTGATTTACTTTCCAGGTGGTATGTCTAAGGGAGGGGCATCCCAAGGTATTCCCACTCTGAAGATCATTGGGACAGTGGACTATCAGATTGGCAAGTACCACTTGTCTGATCGCTTCAAAGTGGGTAAAAACCTCCTGTTCCTGTCAGGATTTTGGGGGAGGCACTCCGACCTGATCCCTATTAATAGAGCCCCAAAGCCCCCATCGAGTTAAGGGTCCATCAAGGCCTGAAGAAAAGCTAAAAATGGAAAAGGAATTGGGAGAAAACGGTGAATTTATTGAAAGGATCCTTGAGGTATTTATATGACCTTGAGGGATCAGGAAGGAAAGGATCAGAAAGTTTTGGCATTGATTGCCACCAACGAATGAACAAATAAATTACAAGGAAATGGGCGCATCCTCAGCATAAGTTGCCAGTGTGTCAAAAAAGATAATCAATTGGGTGCAAGCACCAAAAGGGATTTTGCTGCGACCTGATTAAGTGGTTGGCATCCTCAGCATTAGTCACTGGTGCCAAATTCAAATTAATAATAAATTATTGGGGCTGGTCCCTGATACTTCAGATTGGACTCAACCCAATTTAATGGGGGCCCAATCTAGCATCTGCCCAAAGGCGGTTTGTGACCCCTAGTTGGGGCTTCCCCAAATAAGGGAGAATCCTGACAGAGCCCCCTCCAAGCCTCAACTAGGGGTCAGAGTTGAGGTGGGGGCAACAGATCTGGCAGCGGGGAGGGACAGGCCAAGGTGGCCAGTGCAGACACGATGGAGGGATCTGGTGAGCATTGGGGAGTGGCCCCAGCTTCAGCATAAGAGCCAGCATCAGCGCTGGGGCCAGCATCAGGATTGGCACCCAGCATCAGTGCGGGGGCTGGCATTGGTGTGAGAGCTAGCATCAGGAGTAGGCCTCAGCATCAGGGTTGGCACCCGGCATTGGCGCGGGAGCCAGCATTGGGAGGAGGTCCCAGCATCAGCATGGGAGCTGGCATTAAGAGGAGGTCCTGGCATCAGTGCTGGGGCCAGCATCAGCACTAACGCCAGCATTGGGGATGACAACCTGGTAACTTGGCTTGCCCTATTGGGTCAGAGGCCAGGGACCACCCTCATCCATCCATTTTTAGCTCTCGCTGAGAGCGCGGGTGCCCCTGTAGTGAGCACCATTGTCAGGATTTTGGGGGAGGCACTCCGACCTGATCCCTATTAATAAGGTCCCAAAGCCCCCAGCGAGTTAAGAGGCCATCAAGGCCCAAAGAAAAGCTAAAAATGGAAAAAGAACTTGGAGAAAACAATGAATTTATTGAAAGGATCCTCAAGGTATTATATGACCTTGAGGGATTGGGAAGGAAAAGATTGGAAAGTATCTGCATTGATTGCTACCAACAAACAAATGAATAAACTACAAGGAAATGGGCACATCCTCAGCATAAGTCGCCGGTGCGCCCAAAAAGGATAATTGATTGGGTGTGAGCGCTGAAAGGGATTTTGCTGCAACCTGATTAAGTGGTTGGCATCCTTGGCATTAGTCGCCAGTGCCAAGTTCTATTTAAACAATAAATTATTAGGGCCAGTCCCTGATACTTCAGATTGGGCTCAACCCAATTTAATGGGGAGCCCAATCCAGCATCCACCCAAAGGCAGTTCATGACCCCTAGTTAAGGCTTGGAGGGGGCTCTGTCAGGATTCTCCCTTAATTGGGGGAAGCCCCAACTAGGGGTTTCGACCCACCTATGGGCAGATGCCAGATTGGGCTCCCCATTAACTTGAGGTAAGCCCAATCTAAATTATTGGGGACTGGCCCCAATAATTAAATTATTTTTTATTTAATTCGGTACCAGAGTTTAATGCTGAGGATGCTGACCACTCAATCAGGTTGTGGCGAAATCCCTTTTAATGCTCGCACCCAATTGATTATCCTTTTTGGGTGCACTGGCAACTTATGCTGAGGATGCACCCATTTTCTTGTAATTTATTTGTTTGTTTGTCATTGGCAATCAATGCCAAAACTTTCCAATCCTTCCCTTCCTGATCCCTCAAGTTCATATAAATACCTTGAGGATCCATTTAATAAAGTTACCATTTTCTCCCAACTCCTTTTCTGTTTTTAGCTTTTCTTTGGGCCTTGATGGCCTCTTAACTCGCTGGGGGCTTTGGGGCCCTATTAATAGGGATTGGGTCAGAGTGCCTCCTCCAAAATCCCGACAGTTCCCTATCATTTTGGGTGTGGAGTGGTGGCGAAAGTTTGACGTTAGAAAAAACCTGAAAGAGAATACCCTATCCCTCACCGTGAAGAATGGCGAACCTTAGTTGTGCCTTTGTTGGAAGAGAACGCCCAGGGCAAATTGCCCCACTGGCCCCACCTTCACCCTTATAGCCTCGCCTCATTGTGAAGCCCTCAGTGGAAGTTCCTATACCTTCTTGCTTGGAGGGTTTGAAATCCTCTTTTGATGCAGCATCTTCTAACGCATCCCCTGAGCACTCTGAGTTTGATTGTGACTTCAAGCTCACTGTGGATCTGGTGCATATATCTTCCACCATTTACCCATTGACTGTCCGGGAGGAAGAGGCGTTGGATGTGTAAGTGAAGGAAAAGTTAGTCAAAGGTGCGATTTTTCAGCGTACCACCCCTGTATGCTCTCCACTTCTCTTAGTTGAGAATTCTGATGGCACTCTGCGTCCATGTGTGGACTATGGGAACCTTAACAACATCACTGTACCAGATCTACATCCCATCCCTTTGGAATCTCAGATTGCATGCTATGTGGAGAAGGCTAAGGTCTTTACCAACTGATTTCCTCAATGCGCTCAATCAGATTCAGATTAAAAAGTGACAAGAGTGGTTAAACGCCTTTCATATCAGAAAAGGGATTTTCCAGATTTGGGTCATGCCCTTTTGGGATTAAGAATGCCCCTGCCAGCTTTCAACGCCGCATTGATGCAGCGTTGGGGGACTTGTTAGGGGTATGCGCGGTTGCCTACATGGATGATATCCTAGTGTTTTCCCTTGATCTTGATCCCATGCAGTACACCTTCAGCACATGGTGGAGCGGTTAAAGGCAGCCAGCCTTATGCTGAAGATTAGCAAGTGCGAGTTCTTAAAGTCCCAGGTCACTTTTCTGGGCAACGTCATGTTTGACCAAGGACACATGATAATTATAAACAAGGAGAAGGTGATTTGTTAGTGGCCAACCCCTACTTCAGTAAAAGAATCAAGGAGCTTTATGGGGACATGTACGTTCCTCAAGAAGTTCACGCCAAACCTTTCTGAGGTGGCAGCACCCTTGTATAGGACTAGTGGTGCAAAAGTGCTTCAGTGGTCCCCATTTTGGAGGAAGCTGTAAGTCCTGGGGAACGTCCCCTGGGCGTTGATTGGGCCATTTTCCTGTTACCGAGTAAGAAGGTACTGAAGAGGGTGGCTGTACCCCTCATTACTCAGGGCAATCTTGCCCACGTGGTAGACAAGCGCTGGGTAACAGCTCTTCCTCTTCAGATCCCTATCCTGGTACCCACACTCACCTCAGCAGAACTGTTACAGTTAATCAGTGAGTTTGCGCTGAGATCGCCATTCTGAAATTGATTGGTACAAAATCAAGTGGTAATCAGCCTGATGTTCAGATTCCAAGTGGTCGAAAAGGAAGGAAGGCTGATATATCAGCCAGAATTGCTGACAGTTTTGATTCAGCTAACACTATGATTGTAAAAATCACCCCCCTCCCAAAATCAGGGATTATCCCTGACAAGCAGGTAACAGCATTAGGCACCATCAACAAGGGTTTGAAGCTCCCTTATGGAAAATCGGGCGTTGCAGCTGATGCAACGCCCTTGACTGAACAAATGGCCCAGCGACCTGGCATGGGCGGGTTGGTTATCCCAAACCTGTTCCCAGCCAATTGGGGCTGCCCCTATGTGAGGTGGCCTTGGGGGATTCCTGCTGGTTGTCAGGCCAAACGCTGTCACACCAACTGTTAGAAACATAGCTGAGCCTCAGTTTGGACGTTCAAGGTCAAACTGACAGTGACTTGTCCTGCCGCCAAATTCTTTGATGTCAGTTCCCAGTAAACCTATCTGCACCATTACTGAACTATTCGCTTGTTAGGTCATAATTGATGGTCCCAATCCTGGCTTGTGCCCACATCAATTGACCACTATTTAATCAGTTGCATCACACTGAGAAAATTGTTGGTCGATTCTCTTTCTTTTCCTTTGAAATAAAATTTTGCCTCAAAAAACTAATCAAATTTTTGATTTATTTGATTTCCTTCTGGCCGCATTCCCAATGGCTTTACCCCTAGTGGCCTGTTGGTCTGTACACTGGATGGGATCTACCAGTACTCATGGTCACTATGGCCCTTACCATCATAGATTGGATTCATCGAGCTTGATACTTCAGGCAATTTAACCCTGTCGTTATGAACTTTCGTCAACAATATACTGGGATCTTGTGGCCTTATATCCACCATCTTCAAGCAAGAATCTGATCCCTTGTCTCCTTAATCAGAACCAGCCCCGTATCCTGGCGAACTTATTGAAATTATTTTTGTGGCTCCGCCCCCTGCAGTAAGACCTTCAGGGTCTAGGGCGGGCTCAATTTGGTTTGTTCTTGGGATCATATTCATTGTTGTCTTGCACCAATGATTTGTCATTTCCAAATTGCCTGGCTCCATACAACGTCATTCAGTCAGCAATGCCTCTGGCATTCTGGCTTGCTTTTTGGGTGCTTACGCACCCTGACTGGCAGGCCAGTCTAAACTTCTTCTGCTGTTTCAATGGCATAATTGACCAACCATTGTTTCCAGCCACTTCCGCCCTGCTCTTCGAGGTGGGTGCTGCAGTGGTTACCATTTACCAAATGAATATGCTATTAGTAGCCTGCTTTTTGTTGTTTGTTTGGTCACTTACCAATTTTTGGGAATAGTATCTGCTCTACCTTGGAGAATCTTCTGCAGACTGCCCAAGCTGCACGGATTGCTGTTCCTCCCCCTCCCAATAGCCCATAAGGAAGCTCAAGTGTTCCTTCCCAGGCTATAGTCAATCAAGTTCTTGACGCCCTTGCTGAAGTGTAAATGCATTCATCAGTTGTGCTTAATAACGCATCCGCATTATCTCATGCCCAACAAGGGCTCGCGTTATTGGACGCTGTGGAAGGGGACACCCGCCATTGGGTTAGAGGCCTTCTGCGCTCTTTCTCACAAGCAGGAGACCCCACTCCATTGATGGCTGTCGTGTCAGCTGCCTTGAAACCCCCTGTGTCATGATCAGACCACCTATTCAAATTGCTCTATGCTATGGCCAAAGCCCCTAGCTTGGCTTCTTTGATCTCTACCTACCGTGAGCTGGCTCCCACGCTGGGCCTCTCTGATGATATGCTTCAGGAATTTTTTAGATCAGGTTTGGATTCGTTTTTCACTCATCACAAGGCTTGGTCCACCGTACAAAGAACAGTAGATCAAATATATGCCACTGCAACTACTATCAATGCCTTCCCCTGCCATGCTTCCCGCTATCAGAAGGGAAATTTTATAATAGGATCACCCAACAATGACGCAGACAAAGTGTCTATCTTCAAACCCTATGATAGACCCAGTTGCCAATCCTGTCAAGACTCCTGTGTCCAAGTTGGTGGACCCGGATTCACCTGTAAA